>PVIR01006575.1:49122-65390 GCA_004026965.1 Petromus typicus
TAACAATACTGGGTGTGGAGACCCAGCAGCAACCAGTACCACATACCACAGTGCCGGGCGTGGTGGCTCATGCCTGTAATCCCAGCACTCGGGAGGCAGAGGCAGGAGGATTGTGATGTGAGTTTGAGGCTGAGCTCAGGGCCAGCCTGAACCACAAAGTGAGACCCTGTCTCAAAAAACCTAAAAAAAAAAAAAAAAAATTGGGAACATCAAGAAAACTCTCTTTACATAAACAGCCCCTTTCTAATACCTGATACAGTTATTTATTCATTCAGTTCTACTAGTACAAAAACACAACTTTTGAGGGAAGCAACTGATTTATCACTTTATCTGGAAACTTTATATAGATAAGATTCCAGGGTTAATAAGCTAAGAGGTTAATGTGTCTAATCTTAGGACATATCCTAAGAAAAATAAAGAAAAGGTCAAACATGACCTGTACCAGTAAAATTTACTTACCTTTGCTGAGATCTTTTCCCTAAAAAGAGAAAAGAATAGAAAAATAAAATGAGAAAAAAAATGAAGTGCCAATTTGTTTAAGTAAGAGACCCCTCACCTTCAAAACTATTTTTGGAGTACACCATACATTTGTTAGGGAGGGCTTCATTCATGTCTGAGGAGCTTGGGGGCTCTGGCTTAGTCTTCTAACTCAGACTGTAGTAAATACTCCACCTGAACAGACTTGGTAAAGCCTGTCAGTCCCTTGGGCTGGTCATGAACACAGAAGTGTAGGCTGAACTGTCTGGTGCTCAGACCCAAGATATCCCTTCACATGTTTATCCTACATCTCAACCTACCTGTTGCCTCGTCCCTCAGGATTCAGTTGCTAATACTATAAGAAAATGTGTCATAATATCTTTAGCATCTTCTCTATGTGAATCCACAAGAAAATTTCAGTCTGGTCTCATTACTAAGAACTGTACAGCCTTATCTGAGTAACAACTGTGCTTTCCTCTCACAAATACATGGACCTCATGGCTGGTTACACGTTTCTGTTTGGACTGGCTTCAAGGAGACCCAGGCCCAATACCCTCTCCCATCAGGTGTGTAGGACTTCTTGCACAGGAATTTCTGTAACTTATTTAAATTTTGCTTCTGACCTATTTTTTTGTGCCTTAAGGTTTTGCTTTCTTTTTATTGTTGTTTACCTATTTTCAATTTGCTATTTTGAAGATGTTCTTTAAAGTGTCTTACATTTTTTTTTAAAAAAAAGAAAAATATAAATTAATGAATGACTGAGGAATTGAGGTATAAAGGAAATCAAAGTAAAGAAAAGACAAGAAAGATAGGAAGAAAGAGAAAGGAAGGAAGAGAGAGAGAGGGAGAGAGGGAGAGAGAGAGTGAGAGAGACTGATGATAAAGACTCATTTGGGTGGCAGTATATTTCAGTGGTTCCAAACCTCACCCTCTAGAATCATCCTCCCTAGGTTAAGACCCCATTTCTCCACATGTGGTTTAGTGTGTCTTTTAACAACTGCATTTCCTCAATAAGCCACTATTTCTTCATCGTTGAAAGGGGCATAAGCCAAGTGCAGTGGTGCATGCCTGCAACCTCAGCTACTCAGGAGGTTGAGGGAGGAGAATCATAAGCTTAAGGCCAGCAGCATAGCAACCTGCCAAGACCCTGTCTCTAAAATTTTATGAAAGCATGCTCATTGACAGAGGGCTTGCCTGGCATGAGCAAGTGTCTGAAGTTAGTTCCCAGTGTACCCTTTCAAAAACAAAATAGAAACAGAATAGCTCTATCTTCCTTACTGGTTGATAAAAGAAAATATACTCAAAGAATTTAGGCTAAGACCCATAACTTAGAGCTTGGTTACTGCTTCAGTCTTTGAAAAGATTTAAAAATACTATTTTGAATCTTTTCTTCCCACACTGCATCTGCTGATGTTATTGACCAAATAACAGTGACAGAGAACCAACTGTAAATTAACTTGAGTTCCCATTTGATTATTTACACAGATATTTTTCCTCCTTTGGGAACAATGAAACAAGTAGTAATAGATCAGCAGAGCTCTATTCCTCTTGAGAAGGTTTGTTTTTGAAGAAAGTGAACTAAAGGGGTCTGTATTTAATTTTATGCCCTGTTCTTACCTTGACAAACGTTCAGTAGGAAAATTTTTCCAACTAAGTTAAAAAACAAAACAGTCTTCTGAATCTGAAGACTGGTGCTTTAGGAGACAAACCTAGATAAGAATCTGATCTGTAACTCTGGCCCCTGCTGATCATGATTTTAATAGCTTCAACCTAAAACAATTTTGACTCAGTTTCCTTTTTCACTAACCAGAGCCAATGGTGATGACTAATTAAGAATGATGATGTTAGTGCCCCAAAAATGTCTCGAGATAGGCTGAATAAGGGGACAAGTCTCTGGCACCTATTTCTTTCCTAGAAAGGCGCTAAAGTGTGGCTACCATGACAACCATGGAAAGGCCAAAGTGCAGGTTCCTAAAATCCATTCTCCATTCGGAGGACAGGACAGAGTCAAGCTTCTGGTCACTTCCTGAGTACCGTGTTCTAAATTTGCACCTGTCCCCTTTCTTCTGAACCCAACAAGCCTGTAAAATTCTCTGAGGAGAGGCACATTGTATTTTACAGATTTATTATTTATAATGATATTATAAATCATATTAATTATTTTCACCTTCTGTCTTGTAAACGAATCACTTAAGTTCTGTAAATTCATGATGGGAACCTAGCAGTCATTTCTAACATTGTCTCCATAGGCAAAATACTCTTCATGATTTAAATAACCAAATAGAGCTAAGATTTTTGGAAGGCAGAGTCATACACTTCAGATATGGTAGAAGTTTCACAAATGAAGACTAGTCGGTCATAACCTGAAAGTTACCCTGATGTTCCTACACAGTCACTGTTCTCTGAGGCCTCTGTTCTCGGTGGCAACACAACTGTAACTACCCTTAGTGCCCGTTATCTGCTTCCTGTTTGCCCCACACTGATTCCCACAGTAGGGGCATGGCAGTTTTCAAGTTATCAGTTTGAGATCTTGTACAGAAATGACTCCAAGGTAAAAAGTTTAAAAACAACCCTACGCTCTGCTTACCTTGCTCATACATAAAACAGCCATAGCCAACTACCCCTCCACCTTAATATACATGGCTGACTCAATTTTTTTTGATTCTACAACCTCTTATTAAAAGATAGGAAGTTTTGAAATAAATTTTCTCCTTGTTCAGATCATTTACAGTTCTTAACATTAATGAGATAATAGGCACTTTGGCCAAGAGACATGATTCTATTCTCATCATCATCCTGTGCACGCCATTCTATTCTTTCCTCACACCATTTTGTCATCATTGCTCAAGGAAAGGACAGTTAGGGTCAGGTCCTGACATCTCAGCGAAACAAACTAATTCATGGTAAGAAAAGCAAGATCATTCTTCCTTTGCCTTACTGCAGTATGGAGGTATTTAGTGTAATATTATATGACAGTGGATTCCATCTCCACAAAATTTCTAACAGTAGGAGTAGAGGCATGTTAACTCTTCTGTGTTCTCAGGTTATACCTAGTCAATTTCTCACACATAGTGTTCCCTCCATAGTCTACCTGGGTAGTTAGAAAACTCACCTAGCACCTTCTGTTCCTTCAGGAGGAACACATGCACTGGGATATCTTTAAGCCCTATATCCAGCGAACACAGTTCATACTAATGCAATGATGGTAATGAAGATGGCAGTCAATGGATGTCACAGAAAGTTTAACAATTATTTGAAGTCATCCACAACCCCTGAACTGAAAAGAAGGTATCTTAAAAACTATCCAAAGCCTATGAATTATATAATGAGTTGGGCCAAATGTGGTGGTGCAGGCCCAAAGCCTGCTGCAGACTGTGGGCCTAAAGCTAAAAGACTGATGCAACTTCAAGGGATGCATGTAACAAGCCAGGAGGAAAGGGCAGTAATACTGTGTTCTTCTCTGTTGTTAACTCGACGTACTGTCCAGGCAGCAGATAGTAATTGCTCAAGGCAAACGCCTTTCTTCCCTTTCCTTCTCCAGTCCAGAGTGGAAGGACAGTGCTGTGGCCTTGGTAACATGATGGAGAGCACATGGGATTTCTACTGAGAATAATGCAACTTATACATTTCAGGAGGCAGGCAAGTGTATGACTCTAAAGAGGCCAAGTATCTGAGAACAGTACCTTGAAAACCTAAGTGTAACCTAGATTCACTTCCAAATCAAAGGCGTGTAGGCTCTTAAGGGTCAGAGATTATACATTCTTTTTTTCAAAGTAAATAAGAATAAAGAACCATTAGAATATCTCAGCTGTTACTCCTCTAGCAGGACACCTTGAAAACAATAGGTATTTTTTTTTTAAAAAGATTTGCCTAATGAAAAACAAAAGTCAGGTGACTTATTTTAGTGACTTTGCTGCCAAGACTGATTTACATGTCTCTAGGGACTAAAGACTAGATGGTAGAGCTTGGCACCTGCTTCAGCTGAATCTATTGCACCTAATTTCCTGTGGCTTTCTCTCTTTTTTCACTTTAAAATTGGTTTATTTTCATATGAAGTTAAATTCACATACTTTTTCTTAGTCGCCTTGCTAGCCAGATGATAAAGGCTAGCCCGGAGAACGCAGTGACCATGACCGCCACTGGAATGAAGAGGGGATTATAGTCACCTTCCTTGATCCTTGAGAAACTTTGGTCCAATTCTGAAAGAAATTGTAAGATACACAGGATGAGACCACAGTGTATTTCCTTAGTCAGCTCATGACTGAGTTTTACCTTCTTGTGTCTCCCAACACCATCCCGTTTGACTTGACGGATGAGAAAACTCCCAAGAAGTGTCTGTGGCACAGGTGATGACTCGGCCAACTTCTAGCCTAATTTGTCATGCAGAAAATTCCTGGGACCATGTCTAAAAATCTTGGTAATATGTAGTCATCAGTGTTTTTGACTCCATCATTTGGTTCAATAGCTCAAACTGTGATGTGTAGAGAAGACTTCAGGGGAAAAAAAGCCAGTGATCTGAACTGGCAAACGTGCAAGTCAAAGGAAAATATTATTGATTTTTCTGTATGTTTAGAAAGACTTGTGCAAAAATAAGCCCTTGTTTATGTGCCAAGAAGCACACTGATGTGAAAAAAATGAAATAGTCCTACTGTTTCTCTTCATGTTTTTCACAAATTAGCCAAAGGACCTATCTCCGTCCTTTATAAGTGCAAACTCGGTTCGTTTGCAGGTTTTTACTGAAAAAACAAAATTGCTTTATGATGTTCCCTGTTGAAGGAATCTACTTCACAGATGGGAAAGAGGTCTAACTGGTCCATGCTTCTTGTTGCTTTCAAGGTGTTTCCATCTCTGTAGTCAAATACAACAGAGAAGAGGCTCAGATTTCAGAGGTTCCAACAGAGACATCTGTTGGCTTGATGAAGATGAAGCAATGGACACTAGCGAGGCCTTAAAGTTAAACATGTGTACCTGATGAGGCTGACTTAAAGTCCTTCCCTAAAAGTTGCCCATTTCTCTACTCCCCACTTCATTCCATGAACACACATGTCAGTTTCTCTGACAACTTTTGCAAATCCTGCCACTTACAGACTTTTCTTGTCTATGGAGACAGTCTCAGGGTAGACACTGGCAGCTATCCTTTCAAATATCCTTTCAAATTCAATGAGCATTTATTGTAGCACCTATCACCATGTATTCTGTCAGGAGACATGATACTAATACAGACAATGCTTCAGGAGACACTGGTTTCATGACCATTGAGAAGTATCTCTTATTTTGGGAATGAGGTGGATGTTGGTAACCCTTGTAGGGGCAGTTCAGGGGACTAACAAAGTCACATTGTAGTAAACAATAAAAATGGATAAGAATACCATTCTTAAGTCAGTAAAAACAGTGGGTTTTTAACTAATTTTAAGAGTTAAGATTGAAAAAAGAAAATGGTTATCACTAAAGGAAGAATAAAAAACAAAGATTTTGAAGTAAGGAGATGTATATAAATACATGTTTAGAGCATGTATATTTAACAAAATGAGCTTAAATAATTTAATATATCTTTCCCTAGCATCTGTTAAATTTTAAGAATATTTGAGCAAATTTATTTCAACATATTGGACCACGACTGGACCACAATCCAAATGAACCTCAAGTAGTTTTCTTCTCTCCAACTAGCTCAGTCCCTTCAGAGCAACTGAAGGTACAAACAGAGGTGAAGCTGAAATTGGCCAATGGGTGACTGCAGTCCATGGTCCCCAAATCAGGTGCGGTCAGTGGCTCACACTGACTCACTTAAATGAAAAGAGAACAAAATAAAACAACTCAACATAGTATTTCTGAGCAGAGATCCTCTTCTGACCAAAGGATTTTAGTTACAATTATCTGACTGAAATGTGGAACCATCCACACGAACCTAGAAATTCCTGCTTGACAGAATTTCTTTCCGATAATGCTCTCAGACATTAATGTCTTGAGAATGATGGTGTGTGATAGGTCAGGAATGAAGTCAACAGGGCACTGGAAGCTCACAGGAGAGTGAGGGTGGCTGCTACAGGCTACTGCCCTCGCCTGGTGGCTCTCCAGCCCTGCTGCGAGCACTGGGCCACAGGGCATCTTCCCCAAGAGCTCTCACGGAATATCCGCAAGGAATGAACTTTTCACTTTTTCACCTGTTGTAATGTCAACCCAGGAACTTTTGAACAACATCTTAATTCTGTGAAGCAACCCCAACTTCTGTAAAAGTAAGCAGGTGAGTTGCTTCTGATATTTCCTTTGAAAGTTAAACTCTTTAAACTGATGAATCAAGAGCATAAATTAGAAAATGACTTCAAGATTTCACAAGGGCAGACACTACCTATTTTCTCCTATGTAGGGATAGTTTTGGTAGGTAAAAAGTGGAGGATATTACTATATTTCAGATTTTTAAAAGACCAACAAATTATTTTTTGTTTTTCACAGCAGTTGTTATTCTCCTGAGAGTTCATGTGGGAGGAAAACTATGAGGTGATTTTAAGAATCCACCAAATAAAACAAGACAGACCTGTATTCTCTGAGAAGGAAACCAGTTGGTGTTAAATAGGACACCACATAAAATAGGTGTTACTGAGAAGAGAGTAACTAAACTTTAACTGAGGTTCAGCTAGATGGATTATTTGTGCCATAGCAAGTAGAAAAATAAAGAAAGCACAATGAGCACATTGTATTGCTACAAATCATGTTATGCACTGTCAGAGAGCTTTAGAGGCATTGGTTGTGTTTTCATTAGGAGGTTTTCTTTTTAATTTTAATAAGAAAACCCTCCTTGAAAAGCATCACAGCATAATCTAAATTAGGCTAAATTTTGCTCCAAAAGAGGTTACAGCCTTCTATAAAAACTCTTCTGCACTTTTTCAGACTGTAGACCCAAGATCACCATGGCAAAGCATCTAGTCTGAAGTCACTCACCTTGACAGCTTGGTTCTGGAGAGGACCAGTTTCCAAATGGCCCACAAGTTGTTTTTTCCATACCAACCAGGATGGTTCCCTTAGAGCAGTTGAAGGTACACTGTGAGCTATAGTTGAACTCTCCCAAAGGGTGATTACAGTCCATGGTACCCAGCTCTGGAGCCTCCAAAGGTGCACACTGGGCCACTTTAATTAAGAGAGGACCAGTATTAGAAAGGATAAGGGATTTCGAAGCCTGAACTTGCATCCTGGCTCTGCCACATGATAGACTCATGCCTGTTTGGGGATTCAAAGAAGTATCACTGGAAAAAATAATCCCAGTGCTAAGATGAACACATATGGCAGCTATGTAGGATGAGAGAGAAGGCCAGGAGCAAAGTCAATTAGAGACAGAGCACACGTGGCTGGTGGAAAACTCTACTAGAAGGAAAGAGGAAGCAGAGGAGAACTTTAGAGATGATCAGTGAGAAGAATAAGAGCTAAGACCAAATACTCTTAGCTTTTTCGCTGACTTATGAGTACCTAGTACCTATGAAGAATGAGTCTGTGCTTTAAGGAGCTTAGATTTCAAATGATAGGTGTACATTAAGGAGTGGAATGTTGTGTGTGTGTGTGTGTGTGTGTGTGTGTGTGTGTGTGTCTGTGTGTCTGTGTGTCTGTGTGTGTCTGTGTCTGTGTGTTAAGCTAATCAGCCTGCCTGTAGTAATGGATAACATATAGGACAGCAGCTAATTTAAAGTTGTGGCGCTCATCTAGGAAACCACTGCAGTAATTTAGAATGAAGGCAATAGTAATAAAATTGACAGGGGACAAGTTAGAAAAAATGTTATAAAAATTGATCGTGTGTTGCCTTGCACAAATGTCTAGGGAGTAGGAGTCTCACACCGTAACCCCTTATAAAGGGTGATTCCATATGCTGACATAAAAATTACAGAAGGGCAAGGTGGCTAGGGATAGTTGGCTTTATCTACCATCTTTTGGACCTCCCAAAGCATATTGTTAGCATATGCATCATGAGACAGATTTGTCTGTCCAATGATCACATGTATTTGCAAATCTACAAGTGTCAGTAAGTGATCAGAAGGACTACAGAGAGTCAGAAGAGTGATAGATGAGACAAAAGCTGAGAAATAATACTAGTTTGGGCTTGACCATGTGTTTTCAGAATAATGGAGAAATGATCATAGGTAAACAGAAAACCAGAAAAGAATGATATGATGGAAGGACAAAAGAAGGAGGAGGGAGAAAGAAAAGAGGGAGGAGGGCAGGAATATCATGTTCAGAGAGGAGAAATTGGCGTGCTCATGATATGAGGATGTTTTTAAAGTCCTGGAGGGGGAAACTGAGTCAGTCATGGCTCAAGGATCAAGTGAAATGAGTTAAATCTATTCCTGCTTGAATTTGGTGGAAAGCAGACAGCTGGGTGTCTTTGTGGGAACCAGAGGCTGCTGGGGAGGGGGAAGGTGGCCTTTATTTGGCATTGACAGGTTGACATTCACATTTATTTTGGCTTTTAAAAACTCTCACCTCTGTAAACTTTTCTGCTTCTTTTAACTTTTTGTGCACCAGATGCTCTACAGTTTTGAAACCCAACCAGCATCAATCAGAAGATCAGATGTTTTCTTCAGTAGTTATTGATCGAATCAAAGACAGTTTTTGAATTTTTGCATTGTCTCTATTTTCCCCACCATGGCTCTGAATGATTTCAAAGATTTCTTTTCGTTTTCCAATCTATCCTATGTGCTGTTTCTAGAATGATTGCCCTGTGTACCAGTATTAAATACAGTGATCTATCATTGCCAAATAAAGGCCAGCTTCCTTCACACTGCAGTCTCTAGAACTCACAAGTGTAGCTCAGTTGTCTGTTTTCTACCAGACTCAAACATGAACATGTATAATTTCCATTCATTGACTCCAGCACTTTTAAAGGCAGAACCTATATTAGATTTACCTTGGTATTCTCCTGAAATACCCAGCTCAAATAAATGTGTAGAATTTTTATCTCTGATACATATGTACTCTGTATATTATAATCATTTTATTAAATGATTTTCTCTAAAAAAGCAAGAGTACCTTCTGAGTCAGCTTGCCTTCCTAAGGACAAACAGTGTGATTTCTTTCTGAATTTAGAGTTGTGATTAATACAAGGTGCTCATTAGAATAGGAGCTCCCTGAGAATGTGAACCTATCATGCCGGATTTCTTATTATGACCACCTTGTTCTCTGTGGTACTTGAAACAAAACAAACCTCTCCCCCCAGAACTCGTAAAGAAGTGACTTTCATAATTCAGCAGAATTTCACGCTGACTTGTGAAATCTTTACAGAAAGACAACCATTGTGAAAGCATAACTCTGATCAGAACTTCCCATTTCTCAGAAAGGCTCGTGTCATTGTGTCCCAACCAACTGCTAACATAAATTATGATGATTCCTGTGATTTTATTTAGGGAGAAACAAAGAAATGAAAGGGGCTTACCAAACTGGCACTGGGGTCCATAGTATCCCACATTACAGCTGCAAGTGTAGTTATTGATGACTTCCACACATTCTCCATGGCCGCTGCATGACCTGGGCTTGCAAGAAGCTTTAAAGAGGTTAGAAAAAAAGTACTTTTAGGTGATTACATTTTAGTACTCACAGTCATTTCCTTAGACGTAATTAACTTGTTGTTGGCAACTATTTTAATAAACAGGAAAGATTTCTTTATACATTCACATAGCACTTTTGCATAAAAGTCATGTGATAAATTTTTTATTTGTGAGCCATTCTAGCTATATGGCCATAGACATTTATTCCTTTTTAGAAGAAATTTACTCATAGTAATAGTATAACATTTTGGGGAAACTCAGGGCATAGATGGAACTCTTGAAATTATTTGTTTCATATAAAAGCATATTAATTATGGCCTGACCACAGTTATTTCTGCACTCTGCTTAGCAGTCCCTTTCTTTATAGAAAGTGCTAAGATGAAAACCTCCAAACATACTAAAATACCAGGATCCAATTTATAAAAGACCGAAATTCACTAAATTTCTCTATTAAAATATGACTTGGAAAAATACTGTGCTAGAATTTTATAATCATTTTTACAGAAATAAATTTTCAAACAAGGATAGGGCAGTATTTGTCTATACTAAATTAATAAGATTAGGCCAAGAAGAAAATGCGTAGCACAAGCCCGCTACTCCAAAGGGAGAAAGCAGGTGAAAGGAACCCAACCTATGACCAGTCTCAAGTGGCGGCGTCTGCCCACCACGTGGCATCAGAGCCCTGGTGTCCGGCTCCTCCTCCTTGCCTCCCACACTGTCAGCCAGTCGCTTCGGTGCAGCTGAATTCAGGGTTTTAGCGACCATGTTTATACACTGAAAATATGACAGGACCCAACCGATTTAGAGGATTGGAAGAGCCTTAAGACAAGCAGCAACCGCTGTCTTCCCGGGCCCTGGTGGCGCGGTCGGTCGGCTTGTTCTGACTCAGCGACCCTGAGCAGGAGGTGGCTGCGGACTGTGCTCGCTCCCACCTGTGTAGCACAAAGCTGCCTTCCGCTTAGTACAGGAGTCATCGTTCCACTTTCCCGAGTCTTGGAACCTCTTGATGTAGATCTCCACACAATCCTCCTTGGACTTCTTGTTGTTGGGCTCCCCAGCTCCCCAGTTCTCTGCTTCCTTAGTGAGGGGCTTGTTGGTTCCCACCCACGTCCACGTATTTTCTATCTTCCGGATCCCTATCCAGTAGTAAAAGTGGTTGAAGGGCAGTGTCTTCTCCAGGTACTCGATTTCTCCCTTATTTTGGATGGCGACCAAATCCGTGTAATTTGCCTGACAGAACTTCCTAGCATCTTTCCACTTCATGGGCTGTTCAGAATAATGGTAAGTCCAGCAGTCAGTCCTGTGATGTGCCAGAAAATCTGAAAGACACCGGCATGGCGTGTGAGATGGCTCAGCACTGACCCAGGCTGAGCCCCACTCTGGAAGATGAGGAAGTGGGAACAAAGAGACCAGGTGACTGGCTTAGGGAGCCAACAGCAGCTGCTTGCACATCCAGTCAGCCTGAGACCTTCTGATTTGGATATAGAAGCTTTTACTTGTGGTGGTGTTTCTCTTGAATGTACTGGCTTTCTAGATTTATTTTCATGAAATAGTGTTTTCTGAAAATATTTTCAAGTGAAATTTAACCAATATATTTTTAGAAATTCATATTTGTTTATTCTTTTGGGGTCCTAGGATTGAACCTAGGAATTTCAAGGCAAGTACTCTGTCACTGAGCTATATTCCCAGCTATAAATTCAGAATCTGAGACAAGAGGATTGCAAATTTGAACCCACACTATGCAACTTAGCTAAATTGCTAAGTGAGACACTGTCACAAACAAACAAACAATTGAAAGGAGTCCAGGGATGTAGCTCAGTTCAATGGCCATAGTTTCAGTCCCTAGTAAAAGAAAAAAATTCAAAATTTATTTTTTTGGTGGCTATTAATCAACAATAAAAATTTAAGTCTAATATCATATAACTTTAAAATTTAGTCTACTTTTTTAAATCCAGGGATAATTTTGTAAAGGTCACTGTGTATTATTGTTTTCCTCGTAAATGTATCAATTTCCTTAGGCTTCCTCCTCAAGAAGAGCCAAAATAAGAGCAGGAAAGGCAATGACATGCTTTCACATACTCTCTTCCATATCAAAAAGCTAACATCTGGGGCTGGGGAGTTAGCTCAGTGGTTCTGGCACCTGTCTTGCAAGCGCAAGGACCCGGGTTTGATCCCCGGTAACCACATACGATACTGGATGTGGAGACTCACGCCCAGCAGCAACCAGTACCACACACCACAGTGCCGGGCATGGTGGCTCACGCCTGTAATCCCAGCACTCGGGAGGCAGAGGCAGGAGGATTCTGTGATGTGAGTTTGAGGCTGAGCTCAGGGCCAGCCTGAACCACAAAGCGAGACCCTGTCTCAAAAAACCTTAAATAATAATAATTTTAAAAAACCCCAAAAAGCTAACATCTGATTATAGAAAGAGCTGTTACAAGAATACCTCAATTCATAGTCCAAGCTTTATATATCTAACTGTATAGAAAAAAGAACAGTTTACAAAGCTGAACAATGTAGGACTATGAAATTAATTTTATATTATCTTGTCTATGTAAAGATACCCAACCGAAAGTGCTAATAGACATGTGGGGGCTTCAACCACAAGGGCTTTGAAAAAATACAGCCAAACACATAATTATACAGTGACTCCATAATGATAGATGCCATTTTGGCAGGGTGTGATCTGTGTGAAATTGCATTTTACAGTAGGCAGAAGTTTTTTGTCATCTATCTTTGTTGTGTTTTCATTGTGAAAGGCAAGCATAATGGAGAAATGCCAAATCAAAGTTATATCCAGTTCTTACAGTCTTTTCAGATTCCTGGACAAGGAATAACTGATGCAAAGACAAGATAATGAACCTTGGTCAGATCAAATATGCCAGAAATGAGCAGAGAAGTGGAAATATGATTAATGAGTGAAGTATTCCTACAGTAACAGCATAGACATAGTATTAAAAGTGCCAGTCAGTCAGAATGTGAGTTCTAACATGGAACAAATGTTGTGGCCACTGCTGTATCCTGAATATCTAAAACCAGAAATAGTAGAGACTCAGAAAATGCTTGTTGCATTAAAATACTGCAAGGTTCCCGTAAGACACAGGGCTGACAGGGCATAGGGAATATGTAAGAGATGATTAAAAATTATGGGGAATGTTAAATTTTAAAAATATGTCATAGTAGAAGATACATTGCCATACATCCCCCTTAAAATCCTCCCCTTGCCTTACATTCATACATCCTGTCCCATCATTCCTACCACTTTCTAAAGCAGTGTATGGAAGTCCTGTTTCCTGACTGTCTTTAGAAGGTGTGATCAAAATATGTGGAATGCTGCTGTGAAACGCCGTGCAATGAAAGGCAGGTTTGCAAAAACACATAGTGTGGCCTCCTTCACTTTATTCACTGTATCTGGCACCATGTAGCTTCTGGCTTTCCCCCCCAAAGTCAAAAGTGACTATGACACGTAAACAGTTTGCACAGACTCAAGACATTGAGTCAGTCACAACAACACAACTAAAGACACAAGAGAAGACTTCCAGAACAGCTTAGGAAAGTGGCAAGAATGATGGGAAAAATGTGTTAGAAATGTAATGCAGGCTGGTACTTTAAGGGGTATTAATAACAACATGTCCTTTAATAATTTTTCTAATTTAGGGATTCACCATAGTTTGTTTTTAAGTTGCATTGGGAATGAAGAGCAAGGTAGGTGTACTTGAATGGTCAGGGCTGAAAGTCCAAGTAATGGCGGTAAGGCGTTAAGAAGACATAGCTTACTCAAGAAATAGGAAAGAAAGTTCAAAACTATTGCTGGAGAGTCTTTAAGACTGAGACACAAACTTGTAACATCAATGGAAAAAGACCAAAATAATAAAAAACCTTTGCTGCAGGGAATTAGATGATAGTTGTAGAAATTCCACTGATGTACATTAATAGAAAATGGAGTGCTAAATAATTGGCACAGATTATAAGGGCTTTATGAGAGATTTCTTAATTAGCCATATTTCTTCATAACTGAAACTTTTTTGAGATTATCAAGATTGGACCTGGAAACAAAGGATATGGGAGGTAAAGATAGGATCAGGAGGTTTCCAAGGGACTGCGAAGGTGAGAAGAAAAGTAATGTTCATCGAAAGGATAGAACTGCAACTGTCTACCTCATAATTTTCCCCTCAACTCTTTAGTCTCAATGAATATTCAAGAAAATATCACAACATACCACAACAGAGCACTACCCAGATCCACAGCTTGAAGATATTCCATAAACCATTTTGAGAATGCTGACATTTCCATAGAAATATCTGTAATAAAATACAAAAGGATATTTAGATTGTAAACCACAAATGTACAGCACCTTGACTGGTGCCCACAACCTTCTTAAATTTCAAAACACAACACACATACTCATCCAAAGAAATAATGTTATCAGACGTAAATGAAAAAGTGACATCAAATTTACTCCAAAAATAATCATAGTTTTGAGTCCATTTATTTGTATCAAGTTGCTGATCAGTATTGCTGTGACGTTTTTCTGTATTTCAGCACATTTTGTATGGTTTTTCCATTCAGCCTTCAGATCAAACTATTTAACATGTGATCTGGATATTTTAGAAGTTCTTTTGTGCTTATTGAACTAGTGATGTTCATATTTGATAATATCTTCCTACCCTTGATCATGATGTGTCAGTGCCCAAAATACCTAAAAGAATTAAATAGCCAAGCAGAGGCCAGGAAAGAAAAACAGTTCATTCCAATCCAAAATAAGAGGTACATTTTTAAGCAACTCAAATGAGAAAAACCTCAGATTTTATGCAGACTGTACTACCATACTTTCTGAGGCATATCATTTTCCAGGTAGCTGTTTGTATTGTTGCACAAGTAGAATCTCACCAGAGACCATATCAGGGAGTGGGTATTAACATTTCTGAGAAGAGAGATTCTAAGATCACTTTTTAAGACCCTGAAAGTGTGTTGGATTTCTACACATTCTAAAATCATAGTTGAGATTGGTTTCCCCGTGCTCCCTTGCAACCTGCTCTACAACACCCAGAAGAGAACCTGAGTATTTGGCATTGGTGTAGGCGGGAAGCTCACCATGGCTTTGTCTGCTGCTTCTTCAGTTCCTCTGTAGCCTGGCAGTCTTCTCAGCTCAGCCTCTTGGGGGTCTGGGTCCCTGGAAAGGGGAGCTGCTGTACTTCAAGGAGATTGTCCCCAGTGCCACCTGCAAGGTTTGCTTGCTTTCATTTCTCTAGCCCAGTCTCACATCCTCCTCCCCTTCCTCTTCTTCTTCTCTCTCCTCATTCACCCAGCCCTTTTCTAGACTGGCTTTATCACCTCCCCTAAGAAAAAAGCAAACTTCTGACTAGAGGGTGTTGTGGCTCAACTTTTCGTTTTCTCTTTCTATCTCTCCCTACTTCTTCACACTCTATGGATTTTGCTTTCCTTCCTTTCTTCATACTTATTGTAATTATTCTAGTTATTCTTTCTCCTCCTCCTCTTTCTTTTTCTCTTCTCCCTCCTCTTCCTTTTTTCTCTCCTCCCTATTGTGCTTCTCCTTTTTCCTCACCCTTTCCTTCCTCTCAGATACCCTAGAGTAACTCCTGTCTTGGTAAAAGTGTAGATGAAAACTGTGTCTTGGGCAGATTTATGACGTCTGTCAAACCAGCAGACGTGACTAACTTCAGTTCCCTCTCCTCCCTCTTTCCTTGCTCACCCCCTAGTGGAAGTTCTTGTTCATAGCACTTTTATTCTAGAAAGGTTGAGGAATGTACACATATCTTTATATTTCTGGAATATAAAACCTGAAGGAAATAAAACAGCGTATATTAAAATAGGGCTCATCTGACAAAAAACAATGAAAAAGGAAGAGTGACTGAAATAATCAGATTTTCATTTTAACAAATGTAAAAATAGTGATAAAAGGTGTAAGGCTCAGTACCTCCTTTAATTACCTTAATCTTTATGACAGTTCTATATTATAAGAAATGTTATTGTTTATATTTTATGAAGAGCCTCAGAGAGGTTAAGAAAATTGCCTCGTGGATGCACCTTGAAACCATAATGTTAAGTGAATTAAAGCAGATACAGAAGTTTAAATGTATGTTTTCTCTTATACGAGAAACTGAAAGAATAAATAAAGAGCAAAGTGTAAGAAAGATAATAGGAAGTAGGGAGATCTTTTCCAGTTGGGAAAGGAAATAAGAGATGGAGAGAGTGGATGGGAGGGAAGGAGGGACCAAAAAAGAGAATTCAAGGGGGAAAAAAAAG
>PVIR01006576.1:0-65286 GCA_004026965.1 Petromus typicus
CTTTACAGCAATCCTCCTGCCTCAGCCTTCTGAGTGCTAGAATTACAGGCAGAGACTGATGGAGACCACCTGAGTGAGCTGCAAATTCATAAACTGGCTTCTCATATTAAAAATGTGATTCTGCCTATTGGCTCACAGTGGCTGCCTGAAGAGCCAGCAGTTGGTGTGTGGAATGGCATTGGTCACAGCGGAGGTCTCAGTGATCTGTGACGCTGTGACGTCTTGGATGGCAAAACAATACTGCAGCTAAGGGCAGCATGACTTGTACACGATACTTCTGTAGAAGCAAAAATTAATGTAACAGAAAAACAAATTTCCCATTAATCAGTGATCTGTTTCTGCTAAAATATTTTCTTCCCTTGTTGCTAGGCCCTTGCTCAGGTCAGTGCTGTCCACTGTGCTGCTCCCTGCACCGCCCTTCACCTCACCAGGAAGCTGTGTAGTCAGTAAATAGTGGCTACTTCCAGGAGACAGCATCTTAGGCTGATGAGAACACTAACCATCCTGAGTAGCCCCTGTCCAGTAGAGACCTTGTGTTTTGTTATCCCGTGCTGGGACCTTGGTGCCATGGTTGGAGGTCTGATCAGCTTTCAGTAACTGTCTACCATGCCGGCTCGAGGATATTCAGACAGGGCTGGGCCTTAGCTCAGTGGCACCGAACCTGCATCAGAAGTGCAAGAGGTCCTGAGTTTGAACCCCAGGACCTCCTATCCCCACCCTCTCCACACACACAAAGAAAAAGAGATTTAGATAATTCCCTAAAGTTATTGACCAACTGAAATACAAATATTTTGGCAGTTGAACTGAGGATTTTACCATGTTCCTACTAGGTTGTTTTTATTTGTTTTAGGTTTTAGGGTTCGTGGTGATGGGTTGATCTTTGCCCTGCACCATAAATGACTGCAGAAATTGACTTTTTTCAGCCTGGTGTGGTGACCCATACTTGTAATCCCAGCACTTGGGGGGCTGAGACAGGAGGGTCCTCATGAGTATAAAGCTTGCCTCAACTCTATAGTGAATTCATAATGTTTAAGAAATCAATTTGCAAAGTAGCAGACGGTACTGGACATGTGCTGCTAATTTATATTACATGTATGTGGTGCACAGAGAGGAAATAAGCCAAACATGGTCAGGGCCGAGGCCGAGCTCCACCCTGAAGAGTAAGCACCGGAGTGGTCACAGGGTGGATTCCACGTGGGAGGTGGTGGACGGGGTAGAAATGGGCACTGGGTTGTCGTTCGGTGGTAGAGGGTTATGCACGAGGCCGAGTGGCATCCACTGCACCACAGAACAAAACAAAACAATGTGGGGCATGTACATGTACCGTACACAGTGCTGCTTCTCCTCCTTCTTGCCTTTCTTCTTTTGAATTCAAGGCCAGCCTCAACCTCATAGTGAGATGCTGTCTCAAAAAAAAGAAAAAGAAAAAGATGAAAAAGATGCAGATGAGTTTTCTGCATCTCTTAACAAGCACATAAACTCCTTCCCCAAAGCCCCTGGAGTGAGGTTTTATGCCACTACAGATCTATTGAAAGACCCTTGTGATTGACATCATTTCCTTGTGACAATATCCTCAGTTTAATCGCTGCTGTCATTTTCTGTGTATGACAAGATCTTTCATTTGAATCCAGCCTGGATGAAAAGAATAAAGGTCCTTAATGGAAGGAAGGGGTGGCGAGGCGATGTTCATTTTCATTCAGATTAGGTTACAAATTGACACTAGTCTTCAGCAATGGACACATTATACTGAATAAAAACAATGTAAGTTGTCAAAATATTGGTTCTTTCTGGGGATGGGGGTGCATACCTGCAATCCCAGCACTCTGGAGGACTGCAGCAAGTTCAAGCCCAGTGTGGGCAATGTAGAAGCTCAGCACAATCCTAACTCAAGGTAAAACATGTTAAAAAGGCTGAGGATGTCGCCCGGTGCTGAGTCCTCGGCTTCAGTCACTGTTGCCTGGGAAGGTGTGTGTGTGTGGGTTCTTAAAGGGCTGCAGTAGTGTTGGCGTTAGAACTCCTTTCCTTCTCTCCGTTTTAAGATTGTCTTGACTTCATAACCCATAAAGATAACAAATGTTTTGTTTATTTGTTTGATTTTTGGGTTTTTGAGACAGGGTCACACCGGTCCTGAACTCAGTAGGTGGCCCGGCTGGCAATCCTCCTGTCTCGGTCTCCCAAGTGCTGGATCACAGGTGTGCACCGCCATGCCTGCCACAGGGCTGCTTTGAATTTATGGCCTATTAAAACAATACACCCATTTGGCTTGATGTCACACACATATAATCCCAGTACTTAGAAGACGAAGACAGGAGGATCACTGTTAGTTTGAGGCCAGCCTGGGCTACAGAGTGAGTTCAAGGCCAGCCTGAACTACAAAATGAGATCTCAAATATAAATACGTATGTATTTACCAGGAATCAAACTCAGCACCTTGTGCTTGCCAGGCAAGTATGGCGCCACTCAGCTTATCTCTGGGCCACAAGTATCTCAGTATTAAAAGAGGAACATTTAATCTACTGGGAGATAAAGTAGGCAAAATTCTTGAAGACAGACATAGGCAAGGACTGCTAAACAGAAACCAATTTGCATGACAGATAACAGCAGGAATCATCAAATGGTATCTTATCAAATTAAAAAGGTTTTGTACAGCAAAGAAGCAACAGAGTGAAAAGATAACCTACAGGAGAAGAAAACATGTCAGCTACTCCTCAAAGAGAGGACTAAGATCTACAATATATAAGGAAATAAAAAAAAAAAAACGTAGATCCCTTAAAATGAAATAATCAAAAAATGGGCAGCTGAAATGAACAGACACTTTGCAGAAGGAGTACAAATGTCACATAAATACATGAAACGATGGTTAACATCACTAGTCATGAGAGAAATGCAAATTAAAACAACCCTGACATTCCATCTGACCCCAGAAAGGATGGCCTTCGTCCAGAAATCAAATAATGAGGAGTACCGACAAGGCTTTGGGAGTGGGGAAGGAACCGTTCAGCCTTGTTGGGAGGAATGTAAACCAGTACAACCACTCTGGAGATGAGTATGGCCTCCTCAGGAAGCAAAAAAGAGAAATTCCATTTGATTCAGCTATTCACCTTTTAGGGATCTTCCTCATAGTTGAAGACATTGTGTTACAGTCATACCTGCACACCCATATTTATAACACCACAGTTCACAATAGCTAAATCTAGGAAGCACTCTGTATGTCCACTAACACATAAATGGATACAGAAAATGTGGTATTTATATACGATGCAATACCATAGGAAAATAAATGTGACTCATTTGTAGGAAAATGGATGCACCTTGAAACCACCTGTGACGTGAAGGAGATCAGACACGCAAGTGTAAATTTCTACTGCAGGGTTTCTCTTATATGAGAAACTCAAAGTATGAAAAAAGAGCAAAATAAAAGTTACATGATTTGAAACAGGGAGACAGATCTTTTGCAAAAGAGAAGAGAATGAAAAGTTGGTAGAAGGGACAGGAGGCTAAAAGGGAGTAAAAGGAATGAAGATATGTTTCTAAACCAACTCCCCACAAGGAATATAGTCATTATGAACTGCAAGTATGTACTAATAAAAATAAAGATAAAAATATTAGGACCCTAAGAGATATATCTGGTAAATATTATAATCAATATTTGTGCACCAAATTTAATAGAAATATAAAGAGGAAATATGTAACTCTCCTGTAAGAGGGCAAAAAGGACTGAGAATAAAATTATTTATTAGCTAAATATCAAATCATAGATAATTGATATGGTTGACAATGAAGAAGGAAAATTATAGTAACAATCATTTATTTAGTACATTATAGTCTCAGCAATCTATATAATCAATATTCTGTCCACTCAGAATCACCTTGCCACATATTATTTACATGAAAGTCCATATCATGAATGCATTTTTGGAGACCAAAGCTATAGATTAAGTCAAAAAATATTTAATTGATAAAACATCATCTTAGATACTTAGTAGATCATAAAAAATTAGAAACTGGCACCCATGTATGGGCATTAAAAAGACACTCTAAACATTTACGTATTCGACAGATTCTTTTTTTTTTTTTTTTTAGGTTTTTTGAGACAGGGTCTCTCTTTGTGGTTCAGGCTGGCCCAGAGCTCAGCCTCAAACTCATCACAGCAATCCTCCTGCCTCTGCCTCCTGAGTGCTGGGATTACAGGCGTGAGCCACCACGCCCGGCACTGTGGTATGTGGTACTGGTTGCTGCTGGGTGTGAGTCTCCACACCCAGTATAGGTATGTGGTGACTGGGGATCGAACCCGGGTCCTTGGGCTTGCAAGACAGGCGCCGGAACCATTGAGCTAAATCCCCGGCCCTCGACAGATTCTCAGTTAAAATTTCCCCTACTGGACTGGGGAGTTAGCTCAGTGGTTCCGGTGCCTGTCTTGCAAGCGCAAGGGCCTGGGTTCGATTCCCCGGTAATCACATACAATACTGGGCGTGGAGACTCACGCCCAGCAGCAACCAGTACCACGTAGCACAGTGCTGGGCGTGGTGGCTCATGCCTGTAATCCCAGCACTAGGGAGGCAGGGGCAGGAGGATTGCTGTGATGTGGGTTGGAGGCTGAGCTCAGGGCCAGCCTGAACCACAAAGCGAGACCCTGTCTCAAAAAAAACCTAAAAAAAAAAAAAATTCTCCCACTGGGCCAAGGGTTTAGCTCAGTGGTTCTGGCGTCTGCCTGGCAAGTGCCAGGTCCCGAGTTCAATCCCTGGTACCACATACCACAGTGCCTGGAGTGGTAGTTTATGCGTGTAGTCCCAGCACTCAGAAGGCAAATGAGGGAAAGAATTGACAGGAGACAGGAGAACTGCTGAGTTTGAGGCTGAATTCAGGACTAGTTTGAACTACAAAGTGAGACCCTGTCTCAAAAGACTAAAAACAAAAAAATTTCCCCTACAGTATGGCATATTTTTTGAGGTTGTTGGAATACCATGAGACTCCTAAAGTAATGGCTTTTTGTTGTTTGTTTGTTTTGAGAGAGTGTCTCGCTTTGTACTTTAGGCTGGCCCTGAGCTCATTATATAGCCAGGCCAGCCTCCAATGCCAGCAATCTTCCTGCTTCTGCTTCCCGAGTGCTGGGATTACAGGCATGAGCCACGACACGCACCATTGTGGTATGTGATTACTGAGTGCTGAGGTTACAAGCGTAAGTCACTATGCCCTGCCCTATGGTATGTGGTTACTGGGAATTGAACTTTGGTCCTTGCGCTTGCTAGACAGATGCTGGAACCACTGAGCTAAATCCTCTGCCCTAAAGTAATGGCTTTTATACATCATAATCTAGATGGGTATACTGGAATATGCCTGTTATCCCAGCTACCTGGAGGATGAGGCAGGGGGAACCACTGGCACCCATGAATTCGACAGCATAGTGAAGTTCCCTGTCTCAAAAGAGACAGAGTGTAGGGGAGAGAGAAGGAAGGCAGAGAGGGAGAGGGGGAAGAAAAAAGCAAGTGTAAAGTACCATAGTCATTTTAGCTTTAGCTAAATTTTGTAAGTGGCCTTGAAAAGATAAAATACAATGAATGGAACTGGGCATGGTAGAACACAACTATAATCTCAGGACTCAGGAGGCTGAGGCAGGAGTACTACCAGGAGTTTGAGGCCAGCCTGGCTCCTTAGCAAAACTGTCTCAAAAAAAAAGCAATCAGTGTAATACACAAATTCCTAGAAGCACGCAACTACCAAAACTGACTCAGGAAAAAAAATACAAAACCTGTATAAACCTATAATGATTAAGGAAACAGAAAAAAAAAATTCCTAAATCACACGGCATCTTTGTGAATACTGTCATACATTTAAGGAGAATTAACACCAATAATTATGGTCTTGCTTTGAGACCATAATGTGAACTGAAATAAAAACACATTTAAGGAGAATTAACACCAAACACTATGACTGGGTTTTAATATATCAGTCTTCATCTGTACTTCAGGTGACTTAGAGTGAAGCAAATAAGGACATATGAGTCGCCAGAAGCCCTGGCTGGCTGTGGAGTAGATGGCCGGTGTCGCTAGTCCAAAGGTTCAGGAATCTCCCGCCGTGTGATGGTCACTGAGTAGTCAATTTTTTACCGTTTTGCCAGGTTGTTTTCTTAGTTAGAAAATCATCTCTTAAGAAAAAAGCAAAGTTTCGACCCTTGGACCTGAGATGATTAAGGTAACTGTTTTACTCGGTAATCCATGAAGGAAGATAGAAAAGGAAATGTTTAGCTCTCACTGCTGTCTTTGAACACAGGAACGTGTGCAGGGCTTCGCAGACAAGCAGGGCGGCCCTTCATGGCTGGCTGGGCCACTGTGCAGAGGAGTCTGTTGCAGAGAAGTGTTTATTTTTAGTTAGCACAGCCCCCGCACTCCCAAGCCCACAGCAGAGGAGACCACAGCTGGCCTATTGAGTCCCATGACCTAAGTTCCAATCCCAATTCTCTTTCTCCCACTGGGAGAAAAACTTGGCAACAAAACTTGGGTCTGTAACCTCCCTGTGACTTGGTCCTATCTGTAAAATGGGGGCAAAATTGGTGCTCAAAACGATAGAGATTTGGTGGGGTTAATATTCAGGGTCAGCTATTGTTTTCACTATTATTCGCAAAAGCCTTGATATAGGATTCTTACCGAAAATCAAGATACCCCCTCTGTGCTTCCTGTCCTGGGATGTGAGTGAAACTGAAGATTCATTCTATTAATGACCCATATTTCCCACCATTGAGCAGAAATTTCCATCTCTGTGTACATTTACTCTTCTCTGGCCCTACGAGGTCCTTTGTGAAACACAGTAACATCAACTTTAAAGAGGCCTGTTCTTCTCATTTACAAGAAGAATAAAAGAGCTAAAGCTCTATTCTTAGAGGTATCTATCTATTACTTGATAACCATACTAGAGACTGTCTGAATTGTTTTATTCATTGGCTGGTTGGTTGGTTGGTTGGTTGATGGTTGGTTGGTTAGTTGGTTGATGGTTGGTTGGTCAGTTGGTTGGCGCAGGCTGTCCTGGAACTGTACTGTATTATATTTATGGTCAAGATCTGCACAGTTGTCATAGAGGCCCTCAGTCTTCCAGGGGCTCCCCAAGATCTGTAAGACCTTACTGACTACATTGACACACCTTTGACTTGAGAACCAGATGTGTGACTGTTAAAATAAGATAAGTAACTGCTAATGCTTAAGAAGCCCCATAAAAATAAAGTGAATAGGGAAGACAGAGGAGTTGGTTGAAGAATTGTCCCCCAACTGTCTTGGGGGAGCTTAATTAACAATTGAGACTTTGCACTGACTGCATCTGTCCCAGAAAAATGCCAAGAAATCAATTTCTTGTCAAGAAATCAAGTAAATGCTGGCAAAGCCACAGGGTAAAGGTGGGAGTCTAAACAGGTCCAACTGCCGTGGAGATCAGTGTGGTCATTCCTCAAAGAACCGACACTAGAAATTCCACTCAACCCGGCGATTCTGCTTCTAGGGATCTTTCCCAAAGAATCAAAGACACCATGTCACAGTGACATGTCACACCATCCTTATAGTAGCATGGATCATAGTAGCTAAACCTTGGAAGCAGCCTATATAACCATTAACACGTGAACAGATAAAGACAATGTGGTATGTGCATACTATGGAGTACTACTCTGCCATAAAGAAAGATACATTTGAGTCATTTGTAACAAAATAGATACACTTCAAGACCATAATGTGAAGTGGAATAAATCAAACACATAAGGGTAAATAAGGCATGGTTTCTTATATGAGAAACCCCAGATATAGATAAAGAGCAAAATAATAGACAGATAAAAGGATACAGGGATGTAGGTCTCTTGCAAATGTGAAGGGGACTAAAAGATGGAAGGAAGGGAGACAGAGGGGAACTAAAAAGAACTGAGATGTGTTATGTACATGTACCAGTTCCCTATAATGAATGTAATCATTACATATGGCAAACATGTGCTGTAAGATTTTTTTAGATTGAGGATTGGGTTTGGGAGTTGAGGTCCATGGTTTCAGCACTCACTCATGAGATTCTGGGCTCCATCTCTACGGTCCCCAGCCATTGTAAAGATTAAGGTTTTTGTTCTTACTGAAGACCCTATCTAGAGTCTAATTTCAAACCTCTTTAATGAGTGCATCGTTTTTTAAAAGTAGAAAATGTATGAAGAGTCAGATAAATATCCACCATGTCAGTGAGCCGATCCTCATGAGAACAGCCTCTTTTTAAATTGAAATCTTTATTGGTACATTACATATACACATCATGATTGCACTCCACAATGAGAACTTGTACCAGTATATGACACAACTTAATTCTCATTTTTTCCCATACCCCTACCCACCCTACCACCCCCACCCCCTGTATATATAAACTTTGTTTCCTTTCTTTTTTGTTATAATCTCATTATTTTTCCCCCTTCACCCTATAATATATAATATATAACATACAATTGAGAACAGCCTCTTGAAAGAAGGGCCACTTGCTCTTTCCAGCAAGGCGTCTGAGGGGTTACGGACAATTCAGTTATGTTTTTGGAGCTGCTATGGACACAACAACAAAACGTTACTTCCCTTTTCCCAGGTAAGAGATACAGCAAGGAGCTGGATGGACATGGTGATGTAACCCCAGCAGGCAGGAGGTTGAGGCAGGAAAGTTGTAGTGAGCATAAGGCCAGCCTGGAATACCTATAGGAAGATCCTGTTTAAAACAAAACAAAAGATAGGACAGCTACCCCCCAGGAGATCTCTGTGTTTTGAAGTTGGGGCTCCTTGGACTGAAAAAGCACAATAGTACTTCTTGCGTTTCCTAAGCTTTCTTTTGGGAAAGCTGAGCACAGCTCAGAACATGACATCACAGTGCCCAAGCGTCCAAACAAAGAAAGGATTCCCCGGCCTCTCAAGAACATCAGAGCCCTGTGGCCCTAAGAAGAGGGGTGCAGCTCCACGCAGGTCAGGGGCTCGGGGCCATGGTTCATTGCCCTCAGCCTGGTGTTACAGTGGGTACCTGAGGCACACGAGGGCTCTCCCCAGCCTGCAGGTGACTGATATCTCTGTCCACAGTGGAGCAGTAAGGGACTGGGCAGGCCAGTGGCACCCAGTGCTGGCAAAGTTCACGGATCATGGTGATTCCAGGGTCAAAGCCTTGTCGTGTGCCCCAGGCCAGCTTCATGCGAGGGCTTCTCTTCAGCTGTTTATCAAACATGGTGAACAGGAATTCAGAAATAGGTGGGGTGGTGCATGCCTATAACCCCCACATTTTGTAGCTGAGACATGGGGATCACAAGTTCAGGGCCAGCCTTGCCTACCTTGCAAGACCCTGTCTTCAAAGTTATTTGTATGGCAAAATGAGATATAATATGTGGACTATGTTCTTGGGGGTTTTGTTTTGTTTTTGAGTTAGGGTCTCACTATTCCAGGCTGATTTTCAAACTTACTATGTAGCCAGGGCTGATCTTGGACTCTCAGTGATCCTCCTGCCTCAGCTTGCTGAGTGCTGATTATAGGGGTGAACCCCCGAGGCTCGCTCGCTGTGAACTATAAAGTCTTCCTCAAATGTCCTGTGACAGACACTTTTCTACAAGGTTAGCATGAAGTTCCCTTCCGTTGCTGAATTGTTAACCATGTGACCCAACATCATCTGTTACTCCTTTTCACTGACTGCGACAGCTAGGGCAGCTCTGTGAGTGTCGAGCAAGAGAGAGACGCACAGCCAGACCTCCATGCCTTGGAGACTCCCCTCCCTTCAACTCCCAGGGCCAACATGGGGCCCTGGAGAAGAAGCTCAGGCCTCTGCTGCGACCAATCAACTCAGACTCTCTCGGGAGAGGTCGAGGCAGTACTGATTTCTGAAATTTTGCCCATGAAATGGGGAGGAGGAGTGGGAAGGCATAGGGAGGGATGGGAGGGAAAGGGGACGAAAGAAAATGTACATGCATGAACTGCCACAATAAATGCAATTGTCATGAATTACACATCTGTACTAACAAAATAAAATATAAACGAGTCATCAGGTGATTTCAGTTTTTTGTTTTTTGTTTTTTTTTGAGACAGGGTCTCGCTTTGTAGTTCATGCTGGCCTCAAACTCACGGCAATCCTCCTGCCTCTGCCTCTCTAAGCCACCATGCCTGACTCTTTGTTTGGTTTTTTTTGTTTTTTGTTTTTAAACTTGGGTGATTTTAGTGAGCATTGGGTAAGAACAGTGACCCTGGGATATGATTACTTAAACAATATTAATACGCTGTAGACCTGGGCAGATGGAATGGTTAAAGGAAGGACTGAAGTGGGTTAAATTTTCAATTAGTGTAAGATCCCTCTTGGTTTTGTTATGGGATTCACCTTTGCAAAGGATTTCACCCTTAGAAGAGTTTTCTAGGTCAAGTCTATTTTTCCAGCCCAACAAAACTGACTTCACCCCATTTTTGTACGCTTGCATGCACACCCACAGACACACACTCAGTCCTTCCTCCTGGTTTGGTTTTCAAAATTTTTATTATTTTTTTTAAATTTAATTTAATTTTTTTTTTTTTTTTTTTTTTTTTACAAAATACTTGACTTATCCTCTCCAGGAATGACTTCTGAAGTCCTGGTGACCCAGCCAAGCACTATGGGAAGTTGTATTCAGCCTGCAGCCACCCATTGCCCCTCTTGGAAAGATTACATGGAAGAGGAAATGGCTTAAAACTCTGATTTACAGAGAGACAATACTGGATTACACGATTACAGTTAATCTGATAACAAAGACACCATTTCAATGAATGTCTCCACTGCGCATAGTATGCAGTTTCCTATCACAGTTTTATCAAACATCCTGTAAACCTGTTCTTAAAAGTAACTGGGAGGTTTCTTGCTTCTTGAAACTTTCTATCCAGTCATCACTTTGAGGTTCTTCATGTCGCTCAAACAGGAACCTGATCCCAGCTTCTGTTACACCAGGGAAAGCAGTTTAAGAGCATTTATGGAATTTTCCCCAGGTTTCAAGACACAGGAACAGCAGAAGAGGGGTTGGAACTCAGATAGGCCTGCTCCAAAGTCTGCATTCCTGCCTGCCAGGTCGGCTGGGGTCTTGCTGGCTTCCGGAACAACAGACATCTTTTGCTCTTGTCTGTCTTATCTGGCCTAAACCAACCCTGCCTCCAACAGGAATTTTAGATACCAACACTCATGGGGACCAGCTCGGTGACAGCAATGAGTTAAGATGAGTTGTATTTAAAAAAACAAAAGAAAACAACAACAACAAAAAACCCTGCCTTGTTCCACTGTATCATTTGGCTACTACTTAGCTTCATCCAGTTATTGTCCTTGGAGAAGTTACTTCTAGAATTACTTGGTTTTGTACAGGAGACAGAAATGTGTATTTTTATGAGAACCACTTTAATTTCCAAGTAAAAGCAATAATTATACTTTTTGTTGTTCTTTTTATTTTCTTTTTGAGGTACTAGAGATGGCACTCCCAAGGCTTTGCACTGAGCTGCACCCCCAGCCCTTTTTTACTTTTTATTTTGCGATAAGATCTCACTAAATTGCCCAGGCTGGGCTGGAACTTACAGTCCTTCTGCCTCAGCTTCACAGTGCTGTAATTACAGGCAGAAAATTATACACACACACACACACACACACACACACACACACACACACACACACATATATATATATATATTTTTTTTTTTTTTAAGAGAATTATGTGGAATGACATTTGGCACCTATACCACATGACCCACCATTTGCAAACGAACAGAAGATCCAAGCAATATTCTTATCTTTTGGTTTCTGATAGGTATTATTTGGTTTAAATACAAGTAAATGAATTTCTAGACAACAGTCTGAAAGAAAGGGCAATGTCCAGGAGTCCTCAGTGAGGAAGAAAGGCAGCTCATTAACCAATCAGAGTCTCACTTTATAAACACCATGAGAAGCACCCTTTGAGGATCTCTTGTAAGCTCTTCTACCTTGGTGCCAGGGCTGGCATGTGCCAATGACTGCGTGCAGATGCAGATCTCACAGGAAGAAGTTTACATACAAACTCACTCCACAGTTCATGGCGAAATCCACCTCCACTCGTTCCTTGAAGGCACAAGTTGTGTTATCTGTAGCAAGTACTATCAGGATTGGAAGTGAGTTTCTGTCCCCCACCCCCCAGGAATGACAATTTAAAAGCCTCAGGTCGAATTCAGCAAAAAGGAACAAAATTCCTATTTTCTGAAATATCTCTTTAACTCTGGCTCTCAGATCTCTGAACCAGAGATAGGGCAGGAATGTGAATGGAGATTGGGAGTAGCAGTGCCGGAATCTATTCAGTGTATGTGCTAAGCACAGGCTTTTTAAGAGAGGTTTCTCAATACTACTCAGTGGACAAGGGATTTGTTATTTGACCTCTAGGCCTCAACGCAAGCACTGAGCCAATATGTGTGTTTCCATTTTATTTATTCCCTGTGACATTAGTAATACAGTGTTTTCATTTGTCTCTTTATTTTCTCAGCTATATCCAGGTTTTTATTTATTCTTTCGTTGGTGTTTTGTTTTGAGACAGGGTCTCACTACATAATTCAGGCTGGCTTTGACTCTATGTAGCTCAGCCTGGCTTCAAACTCATGGTGACCCTCCTGCCTCTGCCTCCCCAGTGGTGGGATTACAAGCATGCATTATAGTGCCTGGCCACAGGTTTTTTAAATCAATGTATGTTTGCGGTACATAAGGATCACGTTCGTGCTGTGGGATTGGTGTGCGTACATGACACATTTCGATTCTTTTTTCATCCCTTCCCTCTCCATCTTCTCCACCTTCTGTCTCTTGGTTCCTTCATCTTTGCAAAAGAATTATCTCCAGTTTCCTATTATTTTGCTTTTTATCTTCTATTTTGGGATTACTTACATTAGAGACACTGTGAAATATTTATGCTTATATGCCTAGCTGATTTCACCCACTTTTCTTGGGTGTCTGAGCACAGATTGTCAGGAGGTAGATTTTTGTCTGTTAAATCTGTAAAATGATTGTGTCAACTTTTGTCACTCGAAGACCAAAGGAGTGAAAGTGAAGAACACAAAAGTTTTGGGGGCCCATTTTCTCTTTCAGTTTATGTCTTATATAATGATTTATTCTAGAAGTAAGAACGATCACACCTTTTCTACCCGAAGGCAGCTTTAAGAATATTATTTTGTGTGATGCCTAAATTGGAGTTTGATATGTCCTGAGTAGATCATGAACAGGAACTGTTGCATCGTATAGCAAATATTTTGTAAAATCTGATTTTTATTTACTTTCGGTGTTTGTTTGTTTGAGACAGAGTCTTGCTGTGTAGTTTAGGATGGATTTAAATTCACTGTGCAGCCCAGGCTGGCTTTTACCTGGCAGTGATTCTCCTGGCTCAGCCTCCCAAGTATCTTGCAAGTATTACAAGTATTTGTCACCATGCCGGTAAAACCTGAATTATGAACAGCAAACACTTGTTTTTTTGAATACGCCTGAAATATTGTCTATGTGTCTAGGTGTCTTTGGTATTTTTTAAGATGTGTAGAGCTGCGACCTAGGAGTTTTTGTTCACCTTATGGTGCAAGAGCCAGGGGAATGATTTTGTGAACCAAATAAAAATGTTGGCAAGGTCTCTTTCACTTCTGAATGCTTCCACTACATGACAAGAACACTTTTCAGGCTTAAAATTAACTTCTGTGTTAAAAATTATAATATTATTTTCATTCCAGTCAGAAAAGTGAAGGTGAAGTGGAAGATATTCCCACTCCTTATGAAGCCCAGCTGAGTCAGGAAGACCGCCATGAGTTCAAAACCAGCCTGGTCTCCATACTGAGCTTAAGGCCAGCCTATGTTACACAGAGAGACTTTGTCAGAAAGAAACAAAAACAAATTTTTTTCTTTAAGTAGCTAAATAATAGGAACTCATCTCTGAAACAGGCATCAGAATGTATCTAGAAGGCAGTTGCTACCTGGGATATAAAATAGCGCAGATTTTCTAGAATTAATTTAGGTGGAAAGATGTATAACCCTGTAGGAGTGCGTGCACTCTGGTGGCCTCTGAGGATGTGGTATATCTGCTGTAGCGAAGCCTTCATGGCAACTTCTAAAGGTGGAGGCTGTGGCAGGAGATCAAAGAATGAGAAATAGGTGGCAGGCTGCGGTCAGTTCTACATCAAGAGTACCCGGCCGTCGCCTCCTCCTATTTCTTGATAAAAACCCATTAATTCCCACTCCCTCCTGTACTAACATTCATTTCAGAAAAATATGCCTGGCTCTGCCTCGCGCACGCTCACCTCTCACCCAGCCGGCCAGAAAGAAGCAATGCAGAACATCTGGGACAGCTGTGCTCCAGCTCCACCCGCCCCTCCTCCACCCAGCTGAGTCCTTCTGGGCCAGCGGGACTTATCGCTGCTTTACAGCCAGGGCTGGAGTCTGACCAGATAAGAGTGCATAAAAAGGTTACACAGTGACCAGCAGGAAACTGGCCCAGGGCAAAAACCAGAAACCTCTGAGGTCCCTGTTGATTTTTTCCTGGGTGTCTGAGCAGAAATTGCTACCAGGAGGTAGATTTTTATCTGTTAAATTTGTAAAATAAATGTGTCAACTTTAGAGAATCTGGGTTTCTAGGAAAAGAGCCCAAGGACTCAGCACTGTGAAATGTGAGCTTCTGCCCTGTCACTGCAGGCACCCCAAGAATTTCCCTGGAGATGCAGCCACCCTATATATAAACATAGAATTTTTTTGTTTGTTTTTGTTTTTGGAAGCAGGGTGTGGCTGTGTAGTCCAGGTGGCATTGAGCTCACTATATAGCCTAGGACGGCCTCGAACTCATGGCAATCTTCCTGCCTGATCCTCCCCAGCGCTGGAATGACAGATGTGCACTGCTAGCCTGGCTGTATCCTGGTTTTGTTTCCCTTTCTGTTTACCCTTTTGGGAACCCACCTCTGGGCCACAAGTGAGCTCAGCAAGGGCTCTGCCTGTGAGCAGTGAGCACTCAGCCAGCTCTCAAGTGTGGCCCTTGGGACTCAGATCAGAAGGTCTAACCTGTCAGGTGCAGGACGGCTTGTCCTGTCCTTTTCACGGTGGGAACATCTCAGAGTGCACTCACACAAACCCGAGTGGCACAGCCCGCTTCTCTCCGGGCCATTGGCGCCTGTCTGTCTGTCTCTCTCATACACATACACACACATACACACACACGTGTATGCACACAAGCATATGTGATACCCTCTTGTTGTAGCCCTGCAGTGAATGAGGTTCTCTACACAGCAGGCTCAGAAGCTGTGCTTGGTCCCGCACAGTGAACTGTTGCACAGTCAGCTTTCTTTTATACATAGGAGGAGTATGCACTACAATAATGACAAATGCATAGCACAGTAGAGACACGAGGCTGTGACAGAGTCGCGGATCACTCTCAAGCACCATACTTACACTGTTGCATTTGTCTACTTTGAAACAACCAGCATGCAGAGGTTTTATCAGCCCGGCCCACCATCTCACCGGCACTAATGGCCATGATGACCCTCCTGAGGTCCACCGCGTTGGACAGCTGCTGTGCTAGCACTGGGTGTGCAGAGATGTTCCTTCCTACCTGTAGGAACTCACTCTTATGTGCTTTCCTGGTCCTGCTGGTGCACACTAGTAATCAGGAGACTGAGGTGAGAGGACTACGTGACCGGCCTGGGCTACATAATAAGTTCGAGGCTGGTCTGGACTACATAGTGAGATCCTGTTGCAAACAAACGACTAATAATAAGAATATGAGTTATTATACTAATGATACTATGTTTGTGGTAGAGTAGTAATAAGCTCCTGTTGGCTTATTATCATGCTTCTTTTATCTTTGTCTTTTTTTGGTGCTGTAGGACCCTACACATGTAGAATACTCTAATCTACCCCCCTAACCCCTTTATTTTTCATAATCAGGACATGGTGGGGGAATCTTGAACTTTTGCTTATAAAATCCTTTCTGAGATATCACTTGTCACTAGAAGGGACAGCTACTACAAAAATATTGTGTAAAGGCAGATATGATGCATACTGGTAATCTCAACACTTTGGAAGCTTGAAGGAGGAAGGTCCCAAGTTCCCGGTTGGCCTGGGCTACTTGGTGATTTAGTGAGATCTTGTCTCAAATTTAAAAAATAAGATTTTATTTTAAAGAGTTGAGTATGTGGCTCAGTAGAAAGCTCTGGGTTCAATCCCTAAAACCAGGAAGAAAAAAGAACTTCAAATTCCCAACCTAGGTGTGTGAACAATCATTATTTGACTACTTAGCTATTCTATATACTATATAACTCCTTTGTAAAATTAGTACATTTAACTAGAAAAGCTACACAGTACACAGTAGTATTATTATTGGGCATTTGTTAGAGACAGGATTTTTTTTCTCTTTCCTGCTTTGTAGTTCAGGCTGGACCTGAGCTCCTTATGAAGCCCAGGTGAACCTTGAACTCAGCAGTCCTCCTGCCTCTGCCTCCTGAGGGATGGGATTACAGGCGTGAGCCACCACAACTGGCACTGTGGTATGTGGTACTGATTGCTGGTGGATATGAGTCACCATGCCTGACATTATGGTATGTGGTTACTGGGGACTGAACTGGAGACCTCGAGTTTGCCTGGCGCCGGAACATAGCTAAATCCTGGCCCCAACAGGCTCTTATTATATATTTGGAGTGGGCTTGAACTCACTATATAGCTTAAGGTGGCTTTGAACTCCAGGCAGTATCTTTGCTTTAGCTTCTTGAGTGCTTCTATGATTTAGTTTTTGAGTCAGACATCTGAAATCCAACTGAAAGTCTTTATTGTCAAATTCTTGAAGATTTGGCTATTTTATTTTCAAGGTTTCTTGACCTTGCACTATTGAAATTTGGAGGTGGAAAGTCCCTTGTGTGGGGGATTGTACTGTACCTAATAAAATGTTTAGCCATATCCTGGGCCTCCTCACCACACGATAGTAGGAGCTCCCAGTAGTGACAGCCAAATATCTCCAGATAACACCAGATGTGCTGTGGGGACATTAAAGAAATATTGTTTATTGTTGTACTGTTAGGTTAGTTGTTGGCCTTAAATGCAAGTGTCAGTTGCTAAGGAAAAATTAAAACTCTGGGGCCGGGGATTTAGCTCAATGGTTCCGGCGCCTGTCTTGCAAGCGCAAGGACGCGGGTTTGATCCCCGGTAACCACATACCTATACTGGGTGTGGAGACTCACACCCAGCAGCAACCAGTACCACATACCACAGTGCCAGGCGTGGTGGCTCACGCCTGTAATCCCAGCACTCGGGAGGCAGAGGTAGGAGGATTGCTGTGATGAGTTTGAGGCTGAGCTCAGGGCCAGCCTGAACCACAAAAGCGAGACCCTGTCTCAAAAAACCTAAAAAAAACAAAAACAAAAACAAAAAAACTCTGAAGCACCCCTATGAGGCTTGTGCCAGCATGCAAGATCTGAAAACCTCCTCAGGCATGTCAAATGCTTATAATCCCAATACTGGGGAGGCTGAAACAGGAGGATTGCCAGGAGTTCAAGGCCAGCCTGAACTACATAGCCAGACCTTGTCCCAAAACAGACAAGATCAGAGAAGATTTCATGAGCTCTTCAGCATAATTTGTGCCTTGTAGGTTCAGTCCAGTATTTAGACTGACACAGGGAAATGCCAGAGGCTAAAGGTAGTGTTTGTGTTGTTTCCTTCCTTCCTTCACCATATGTTTATGGAGAGCTTGACCTGTATCAGGTCTATGCTGGGTTCTGGGGATTTGATTCGTTTGACAAGGATGTTGTCTTATTTCTGTTCTATGTCCCCAAATCTGCAAATGCTGAAGACTAGAATATGTGTGACAGTGACTGAAGGTAAATGTCCTGGTTAATACTTTCATTCTAGGAATCATTACAGACTTTTCAACAACCTCCAGGCCTTCATAATCTCTGAGATAAGACCAGGACTATGGGATTCATGGGATCATGTTGGTCTTCTGGCTCTTAAGACTCACGATCTTCCTAGGTGTTCTCCCTGACCTTTATCTGTAGAAATTGCTTCCAAGAGGAATGTAAAGAGGAATTTCATCGCTCCTTTGGACCTTGCTGCTATATTCCTAGGCTTTTTTGTGCTGCACTATGAAGCTTGTGAACAGGTTCCTTTTTGTTTTTTTGAGACTAGGTCTCCCGATGTAGTTCAGGCTGCCTTGACTATGTAGCCCAGACTGGCCTTAAATTCATGGTAATTCTTCTTCCTCGGCCTCCTGAGTGCTGGGATCACCATGCCTGGCTTCATTTTATTTATTTTCTGTCAGTGAAATTTATTTTTTATTTTTTTTAGTTTTTTGAGAGAGGGTCTCATTTTCTAGTTCAGGCTGGCCCTAAGGTCAGCGTTGAACTCACAGCAGTCCTCCTGCCTCTGCCTCATAGAGCTGGGATTACAGGCGTAAGCCACTACAAGTGGCACTGTGGTATATAGTAATGATTGCTGATTGGCCTGAGTCACCAGGCTCTGCATTGTTGTATGTAATTATCAGGGATCGAACTCGAAACCTTGTGCTTGCAAGGCAGGTGCTGGAACCACTGAGCTAAATCCCCAGCCCTAATCTCTTTATTTCTCTAAATCTGCTGGAACTTTCCATATGACTTTATTTACAAATCAAGAGGATTTCATTGTTAGGCTTTGGCCTTTATTTTTGGTATAGAAAATAAGGCTGTTGTGTAGTTGGTTTCTTAAAATCTTGCTAGAGTTTTCTGGTCCTGGCTACCTATGAGGAACTTATAGCTCAAGACCTGGTCTTGAGGCTCGTAAGTTCAAAGTTATTAGGGACAAAAGTGTCATAAGTTCTGGGGCTAACTCAAAGGTACCTTTCGGGTACTTTTATTTCTTTTAGGCTGGGGATGGAAGCCAGGGGTTCGGGTGTGGTTAGCATATTCATTGGGCTGAATCACAGGGCCATGTCTGTGCTTTGCCCTTTTCCTCTGATGTTAGTGTGCCTGTATTTTGCGAGGCACTCAGGCTTGCTCAAGCAAAAGGGGGACTTCTGCAGGGACATGCGACATTAGGAACTAGAGCGGGAGCACTGCCAAGGTGTCAGCAGTTCCAACAACTTCTCTCCCCTGGTTCTCTCATCTCACCTTCAAGGACATGAGGCACCATGCAAAGGCCAGTGGTGCTGAACTGTCCTATGTGGTTTGAGAATGGTCGAGTAGAGGGTCACAGACTATGCTAAATTCTTTGCATTTTATTGAAGAAATGATGGAAAAATACCATTGGATTATACTCAAGCAAGTGATTTAGGCAACATAGTGATTGCAAAGGGTAATTTGACTGCTGAGCTGAGCAAGGAGAGCTCTGGGAACATGCCTCATTTTCCAGAAAATGTCCTTCATAGCTATTTTCTCTTTCTCTGAGTCCAAGATCCATCTCAGTGTCATGACTGCACTTAGTTGTCATAGCCCTAAATAGGTTCTCAGCCTTCCTTTCTTTTACTACTTCATACTTTTTGAAGCCAATTTTCTCCAGAATCTCCACCCTGTAAAATGAAAGATGATCAGTGTAATGTCTTCTCACCTTCAGATTCAAGTTATAATATAATACACTCATCAGAAACGTTACTATATCTTCTTCAGTGTGTCACGTCGGGATGTGAGTTTGTCTTGTGTCAGCTTTGTGATGTTACCTCTGACTTGTTGTCCATGTGTTTACCTTGTCTCTGGCTTCGGTTAGTGCAGTGCGTTAGCATCTGCCCTGCCTGTGTACTCCACATACACCTTGCTCCAGATGGCCTGATAGTGTGTCGCACCTCCGTCCCCCTGCCATGGTGGCCTCCTGCCTGCATTTCAGACCAACATCTGGCCAGTGCTGACACTGCCTGCCTGCTGTGGCTGTCCCTCCCACAGATCCTACTAAAAGCCCCTACTGCTTCCGGTGTGTCCTTGGTGATACTGTGTACTCCTTTCCTTGAGATCTGTGAATACAAGAAATGATATTTTCTTTTTTTCTATGCAGGTGTCACTTCAGGATTATTTTCCTTCTTCAGCCTTTCCAGGTTGGACAGACCTAGAAAGTTCTTTGCTTAGTTATTTGTAGTCACACACTGACCTAGCAGAGGTAGGTGGAGACCTGGGTAAAGACAGAGGTTTGCGGTAATAGCCACTGCCAGGAGCAGACCTGAAGCTGACCATGCTGGGCACTGGCCGCTGGCCAACTGACTCATCAGTGCGGCTGCGCAGTTGGCTGGGGTCTCCTGGGATTCTGCTTAGCTTGTTTCTGGCCCTTGCTACTTTCTTGCAACCACAGGATAGGAATCTCTCTCTCACTCTGTCATGCACACATACACACACACTCACACACACAATTCAAAGAACAAAGTAAAACAGGATCTCACTGTGTAATCTAGGCTGGCCTTGAACTTGCCGTGTAGCTCAGCTTGGCCTCAAACTTATATCCTCCTGCCTCATCCTCCCTAATGCTACGATGACAGTTGAGTACCACCACACGTGGCCTATGAACTATTTTTAATAGCAGTTGATCTGCTGATCTCACTAAAACAATTGCCAAGTTTCTTGCTTAAATTTATGATTTCCTCATTTAATTAGTAATTTATAGGCAAATACTCCAAACTTTTTTGACTGAGAGTCACTTGAGAGGCATATTTTGTATATGACACATATATACATGTCACCATATACACACATATACATTGAAATAGTATCTGTGAAATAACACATAATCTTCATATGAAAGTTATTTTGATTTCTATTTTTTTAAAAGTTTTTTGATACAAAGTCTTGCTTTGTAGTTCAGGCTGACCCTGAACTCACTATGTAGCCCAGGCTAGGTTCAAACTCCCAGCAATCCTCCTGCCTCTCCTCCTGAGTGTTGGGATTGCAGGCGTGAGCCACCACGCCTGACATTGTGGTATGAGGTTACTGGGGATTGAACTCAGTACCTGTGCTTGGTAGGCAGACAGCAGAACCACTGAGCTAAATCTCCAGCCCTTGATTTCTATTCTTATCATTTGAAAGTAATTATTTCATTGATCTAAGAGATTGAGTTCATAACACTCTAGTGAGTAACGGCCTCTGTTAGAAAGCACCACACTGATAAAAGTATTACTCTGATATTTTGTTTTTGTAGTGCTGGGGATTAAACCCAGGGCTTTGCACTGAACCACAGTCCCAGCCACTTTTTCATTTTCATTTTGAGACAGTGTCTCCCTAAATGGCCCAGGCACAGCTGGACTTCAGTACTTCAGGGTTTGTCTTCCGAAGTACTGAGTAGTGGGTGTGCACCACCCTTCCTGGCTGGCAGTATCTCCCTAAATCTCTTGTTGCTGAACAGAAAACAATCGAATTAGAAAGGTCTTAAATTGTTCAGGAGAGAGAGAGAGCTTCCGAGCTACTGGCTACGGGACTGAAAGAAGTGAGTGGATATGGACAAGAAGCAGATGGACTGAGATATTGAGTTAACAAAGTTTTGCACGTAGGTGTGAAGAAAGGGGAATCATGAACGGCCTAAGTTTCTGGCTTGGTTTCTGGGTAGATGGGGTGCTCCTTACTGAGACACTGAAGCTTTATTGTGTTGAGTCTGACGTCTCAGAACAATGATTTAGTTGGGGGGACTGCTCGAGGGCACTAAGAAGAGGGCCGGTGTATCGAACTCAAGCTGGATTTTACCGAAGATGATCTGAGAATCACATGCCCAATGCAAGAAGTACGAAGCTGGCACTGAACATATTTTTAATTAATTTGATGTGGAGATGGACTAGTAAAATAATTTACACAATTAACATACATTTGCTAGAATAAATTTCACTTTTCAGTACTGTTTTTTGGTTAACTGCACTATTAAATTCTACATACGAACATATGTGGGGAAAGAAATGTAAAAAAAATTAAATCACATTTTTTTTGCATTAGTGAAAAATGATGCTGGCTTAAATTACAACTGAATTAGACTGTGCTTCCCAGAGGCAGGTCCAGGGCTTAATCCTCCAAATCTACCCACAGGCATTCGCAGGTATAGACACCCGAGATAAACACGAGCATGGTACAGGCTGTTTACAACTGTCACGAATTTGGAATTACTTTTTCGCAGGGCGGGGTGGCGTAGCAGAGCGTGAAGGAGGCGGGATGGCTCCCCTCCTCTGCGTGCCTTCCCCTTCTGCGTTATGCTGGGATTAGCGGCGGGGTCGGCCCCAGACACAATCGCAGCGGGCTGCACGGTCAGCCCGAGCCCCGCTGTGCAACCACGTCAGGAATTCCAGTAAGTTGGCAACACTGGAGCACAAAGGCAACAATGAGGAAAACCCTTCAGGGCAGAAAGGAATGTTTGGAGCCCTGACCGCTACAGTGAAAGAACGCGCGCGCGCACACACACAGGCACGCGCAGACACACACACACAGGCACACACACACACACACACACACACACACACACACACACACACACACACACACACACACACACACACACACACAGGCGCGCGCGCACACACACACACACCCACCCACCACGCACGCACTCACACGCTCGCGCCTGCGCACCCTGGCGCTCCGGGAGCCCCCTCCCACCTGCTCCAGGCCTCGCGGCTGCGCCGTCCGACTCGGAGGGGCTGGGCGCCGCGGCTCTGCGGCGCAGTCCCGGAGGGCGTCGGCACTGCCTGACCCCGGGCGGTCCCGTGCCATCGCCCGGCCGCCCCGAACCAGCATAAATCACCTGCAGACTGCACTGGGGCTTCGCGCCCTCTTGGCCTCTCGGGTCCCCGATCCTGCCTCCACCCAGGCGCCGCGCAGCTGGAGGCTACGAGCTCCAATGACTTTCGCCAGAGCCCAGAACTCTGGGTTTCCTCACTCAAAAACACTATCCACAACCCTGCTCTTTTCAGTTTAGTTTGTCCCTGCGTGTCGCCTGTTTTCGTCTTTCAAACACCTGGACAGGGGTGGGTGGGTGGACGTAGCTCAGGTCTAGAGCGTTGCCTATATGCCCGAGGTCTTGTGTGCAATTCCCAGTGTCTTCTGGGTCCCCCAGCAAGCTGCCCACCGAATCTCCACGACCTGACTGTGCGGGCAGCAGAGGCTGGGATCGTAGCTATTCGGAGGAGAAGCGCTGGAGCGTGGGGCAGGTTTTCTGGGAGGGGAGGCGGCGGGACCTGGCCCGGGGCCACGTGCATCAAGGGCGCTGCGTCCAGGCGTCGCTGTCCCCGCGGGTGAGTGAAAGGGCTGCCAGGACCGGACACTGCTTCAGGGTCCGGACAGCTTCAAGCCCAGAAAGAGCCCCGCGCTCCCAGCGTCGGCTCCGAGTCACATGAGCCCCCGTGTTTTCCAGCCGGTGCTGCGTTCTAGCGGACCGCCGAGTCCTGAGTGCGCGTGGAAGGCTCTGTTTCGGGGCCCCATGGAACCCGGTTCTTGCGTTCCATTCAACGGTGGGCCCAACGAAGGGGTCCCGGGAGATCCCCCTCGTGTCTTTCCCCTATTAATCTGCACCACGGAGAAGTGTTTCAAAATGCACACTCCAAAAAGGCACATAATTGTAAGAAAGAACTAGTTTTAACACCTGCAGATGTGGTGCTTAGGAAAAGAGAGAAATAAGTCAACCGCTCCTCCCAACGATCCAGCCACTTCTCTAACTTGTAAACACACAGAGCGAGCCCAGTGCGCAGCCCGAACCCCAGCAGAGGAAAACAGGGACTGCAGGGGAGCGCGAGGGTGCAGGCGGGGGTGGAGGTGGTGTGTCGCGCTCCTGCCGCTCTTCTTTCCCTTTTCTTTTCTTCTCTTAGTCCGGACTCTCTCCCCCATCTCCCATTCACGTGTCCTTTCCTCAGTCCTCTTCCCCCACCCCGCGCTCTTTTCCCTCGGCGGAGCACTTTCCCGTGGGTTGTGTATTTGGAGGGCGCAGCCCGGGCTCATGTGGCCTCTGCGAGCGTGAGCGTGTGTGTGCGGGAGGGTGACCGCGGGGCTCGCGCGAGGGAGCGCGGCGCTGTCAGTGCGGGCCACACTGGCGCTCGGTGGGACGGCGCACGTGTGGGCGGCCTGGGTCCGAGCGAGCGCACGAGCAGGGGCGGGCCGTCGGCGGGGGGCCTGCCCCTGCGGATTCCCGCATGCTAGTTCCGGGGCGGAGGGTCTAAAGGGCTCGGCGAGGCCGGAGGGTGGGGACTGGCGCGGGTAGAAAACGGGACGCTCGCGGCAGCGAGCCGGCTTTTTGCCACTAGGCGCGGCCGAGAGCGGAGCGCTGCGGGACCTGTAGCTGCGCGCGCCCAGCTCCCCGGGAAGGCACGGCGAGGCTGGCAGGCGCGGCGATGGTGCGCGGGGCGGCGGGCGCGGTGTGCTCGCTGCTGCTGCTGCTGCTGGCGCTCGCCGCCTGCCCGTCGCGGGTGGGTGGCCAAGGTAAGCGCTCGCCCGGGGTCCGCGCCTCGTCGGGCTTCTGGGACTCGGCGAGGTCCGGCTAGGGGGTGGCGGCGCCACGCTGAGCGGAGCCGTCGGCCTGGCAGGGACCCAGCGGCCGCGGGGCCGAGGACGCAGCCCCGGTGTTGGTGACAGCGTGCCCCGGGGGACCTAGTCTTTGTGCCCACGTGTGGTTTCCCCATCCCTTCTGAAGAACGCTTGGAGACTGGAAGCGGGAGGGCAAGGAACTCCCCGCAGGTCTGCAGCCTGCGCCCGGAGCCCGCGGCGTCTCCTGTCCGCGCTTCCCACCTGCAGCGCGCCGGCACTGCGCCCCGCCCGGGCCGCGCTGCCCTCCCCGCGCTGGCGAAACCCGGTCCCGCCGTGACCCTCCAGAGACCGCATCTCAAGATACGGATCGTTTAGGAGCCGAGATAAGGCCGGCGGGCGGGATTGGCCGAGAGGGCGGCCCTGCGCTGAAGGCTTTTCTTGCAGGGTTTTTCTTTTCACCCGGGAGGTGGGAGCTTTTGTGTGGATGAATGAGGCCAGACTGCGCCGCCAGAGTTTTGGGGCTCGAAGGACGAATGGGAAAAGTTTCCTAGTACGGCTTTAAACTTCTCTCAAGTTGCTGGGGAGTTTGTTTTTCCAGAAACGGAGGAGGGAAAGAAAGGGGAGAAGTGGAGAAAATAAAAACAGTAGAGGAGACCAGGAGAGAGGAGTAGACGCGCAAACAGGGTAGGAGGCAAGAAAGCACAGTCGGAATAGCGAGCGAGGGAGCACGAGGAGAGAGAAGCGCGAGCTGAGATGAATGGGAAGGGCGCCCAGGCGGCCGCCAGCCCGCGAGCTCGCCCCTGGCTTTGCGTTGCTAGGTAGCAGCCGGGAGCTGCGTGTGACCGACAGCCAGACAGACAGAGCGGACGCTGCTGCCACCACGGGACTAATCTGTCTGTGGGGATGGGGGAGTCCTCCCTCCCCTCCAGCTCCTGTGCGTCGGACAACTTAATTGCCCGACAATACAAATGAAACCCCTATTGTGGCAGGATTAGCCAAAGCAATAAATTGATTTCCCTAGATCACATATTGAGGTTGACGGGTGGGGACCGTGGCAGCCCCCGTTTATGGGGGAGCGGGAGGGGAAGGCTTATGCATGGGCCGTGGCATGTATTCAAATGGTTAATCTGCTTTCTTTCTTCAATTCTTAGCCTAAGCTCCTTAGAGAGAATCAAGTAAGTAATTATACAGCAACTCCTAGCAGCACCCATTTCAGACTTCCTGGGAAGAAATTTGGAAACGCCAACAAACACCATTGGTCTTGCAGAAATCTTTGGAAAGGCACGGGAGGCCGGGAGACTGTTAAGATTCGTTTTTTTGAACACCATTTCCTAGGGTCAGACGCAGCAATGCGCCTAGGGGTGTTGTGGGAGGTTTGATGGCAGGTTCTATGTCTTTCTATCTCATGTGCTAAGTACTGTGTTTCTGCACCTGTCTGGCAAAGGAAATCTCACCTTTATTCATCCACGAATGTTCCCATACAATTAAAACATAGGTTCTGTGTTGATGGTGTGGTCACTTAATAACTTGTACCGATTTTCTTGGTAATTTATATTCATGTACCTTCTATTATATAACAATATATAGTATTAACATGCATGGTGATAACAGTATATATTTATATATGTGACAAGTTCTCTTCTAGGCACACTTATTGACTCCTTTAAGCTTTATAATATCACTTTAAAGTAAGTACTGTTATTGTATCTTTTTTACAGATGGGGAAATAGAGTCATATGTTTCCTCCCCATAGTGAGCTCCCTGGAGAATGCTATGAGGCAAACCTCTGGAATTTTGCCTCCATAATTTACCCACTGTAGTACGTGGCTCCGTTTCTGTGACTCTTATTTTTTGGGGACAGGGCCCTGCTGTGTAGTTCAGGCTGTTTAAAACTCATTCTGTTGCACGGGTGAGCATGCTGTGCCTTACTCAGCCTCTACATTGCCCAGCTTCAGCCTAAAGAGACTGAAGGACATTCCACAAGTCTTTATCACATAAGGTAAAATTTACCTGCTGCTTCATAGTTAGATTTTTTTTGAGAAGCTTTTTAGGTTTTTAACATCTGAACTCGGTCACTTCATTTCTAGTGTGTGCCTGATGGGTTTTAGGTCTGTGTCCTCGCATGGAGGAGATTGATGTATTCCTCTTAGATTGATCCTTAGTTATTATGAAGCAAAATGCGATGAATTGTAAATGCCTGCAGTAAAGACCATGCAGAAACATGCAAACCACATCAGTCCTGTCCCTGTCTTGCAACTAGAAACTGGAAAAGAACTTTCTGTGTTCTGTGGATAGTTTTATTTTCAAAATATTTTATATGTGTACTGAAAATTATTTGCATTTGGGCCGGGGATTTAGCTTAGTGGTTCCTGTTCCTGCCTTGTAAACTCAAGGTCCCTAGTTGGATCCCCAGTAACCATGCAGGGCGTGGTGGCTCACGTGTACCAGCAGTAAGTACCACATACCAGAGTCCTGGGCCTGGTGGCTCAGGGAGGCAGTAGTAGGAGGAATGCTGTGAATTTGAGGCTTGTCTGGGCTATATAGTGAGCTCAGGGCCAGCCAGAACTAAAAGTAAGACCCTATGTCAAAAAACAAAACTTATTTATATTTCTTCATATTTTCCATAATGCTTTTGAAGAAAAAAAAAATTGGAAGTGCCTGAACTTTGAAGTCAAACTGTCTGGGTAACCGTAGTAGCTTCATTATTTCCTAACTGTGTAATCTTGGAGTAGACACCTAACTGAATAGCTCAGATTGCTTAATTGAAAAATTGATATGATAGTAACAATTCATCTTGGGACGATTTGCAAGCATAAAGAGATACTATAAGTAAGAGGTTAACATGACATAGGCATATAGACATGAAAATAACAGTAATTCTTATTGTTGTTGTTGTTTATTGAGACAGGGTTTCATTACTTAGTACAGGCTGTCCTTGAACTCACTAAGTAGGCTGGCCTTTAACTTGCAGCAATTCTCCTGCCTCAGCCAGGTATGTACTACCGGCCCAGCTTATTTTATTATATTTATCAACATTTTAATATGCACCTTTGCAGAAGTAATCATATTTCCAGTTTTTAGATGTACATAGAAAATTCTGTAAGAGTTTTCCAATAACAGTTCCTTGAAATTCCCAGACCTCAGAATACACTCTCTACTGGGGGGGAAGGAGGATGGCTTGTAGTGCTAGAAACTGAGGGCAGATGCAGTCTTGAGCTGCCTTCCCTTCTTGCCTTAAAAAAAACTTTTTTATAAATTAAGTTCATCGGGCCGAGGATTTAGCTCAGTGGTTTCCGCGCTTGCACAAGGGCTGGGGTTCCATCCCCAGTAACCACATGCAATCAGACTCATGCCCACCAGCAATCAGTACCTTACACCACAGTTCTAGGCATGGTGGTTCATGCCTATCATCTCAGCACTCTGGAGGCAGAGGCAGGAGGATTGCTGTGAGTTTGAAGCTGAGCTCAGGGCCGGCCTGACCTACAAAGTGAGACCCTGTCTCAAATTTAAAAAAAAAAAAATAAGTGTATTGGTGCATTATGACTACATTCATTATTTTTTTTTAAAATTTTTATTTTTTTTTAGGTTTTTTGTGACAAGGTCTCGCTTTGTGGTTCAGGCTGGCCCCGAGCTCAGCCTCAAACTCACATCACACCAATCCTCCTGCTTTTACCTCCCGAGTGCTGGGATTACAGGCGTGAGCCGCCATGCCCGGGATTGTGGTATGTGGTACTGGTTGCTGCTGAGCGTGAGTCTCCATACCCAGTATAGTATGTGGTTACCGGGGATCAAACCCAGGTCCTTGTGCTTGCAAGACAGGCGCCGGAACCACTGAGCTAACTCCCCGGCCCCATGACCACATTCATTATTGAGAATTTGTTCCTGTATGTGATATATCTTTGTTCTTGTTTTTTTTTTTTCTCTCCTCCTTTTTCTATTTTTATTTTAAGACAAAGTCTTGCTAAATGATGTCGGTTGGTCTCAGAGCTTGTGATCCTCCTGCCTCAGCCTCCTAGTAACTGGGAGTATAGATGTGTGCCACCATGTCTGACTCTTAAAAATTTTTTTTGGAGGAAATTTTATTGACCTTAAATGAAGTTTTATAATTTAATTCAGTAAAATATTAGTAATGTCCACAGGATTTAGTGTTAACTTTTGTGACAGTTTCATCTTGAAGTTTATATCTGAAAGGATTCTGGATCCAGTGACAAACACACTACACTTTCAGTCCACATCTGTGCCACCTGCTTTATTTCACAATAGTTTCCTTCTGTTTCTTTGAAGTTCTTTTCTCATCTTCACAGGGCTTCTGCCGGAACTCCCTTCAGTCCTGTGCCTGTCTTGCAACAGAAACTCAGGAGACCTTACCACTGGAGAGAGGGTGTCCATGCTGGTAGTTTGGGTCAGCTGGCCATATTTTATGATAAGCCATTAACTCCACAGGGAGCACCTTGCCTGGGGGAGGGTGGCCTGGGATAGAGCTGAGATCCCAATCAGTCGCATTCTTGGTTCTGCATTTCACTAATTTTTGGTATCTCCTGACCCCACCCTCTTTGGTGGGGGAAATTCCTTTCCTGATCCTAACATCAGATGAAGCAAAAAACCTGTTTAAAAAATTTAGATGGGTCTCTTGCTCCAGGCCAAAGAATAATTGTGTGTTAGGCTAGGGCCTCCACCTTTGGTTTTTAGACAGGTATTGCTATGTACTTCATGCTGACCTTAAACTCATTATGTAGCTCACGTGGCTTTGCTTTCTTTAGCCTCCCAAGTACTGAGATTACAGACATGGACCACGAGGCTGACTTCTATTTTTCAAATTCTTTTTTATTTTTGAGACAGTGTCTTGCTTTGTAGTTCAGGCTGGCCCTGAGCTCACTATGTAGCCCAGGCTAGCCTGGAAATATTTTTTCAAATTCTTGCCATGAAAGAGATGAATAACTTTGGTTTTTGTAGTGCAGACTACTCTAGGACTAGTCTTTTATTTTTAACAATTTCATCCTTAGGATTGAGCCCAGGGATTCATGCATAGTAGGATAATACTTTGGCATTGAGCTATGTCCTCAGCCCATTTATTTTTCATTTTGAGGCAGGGTCTTCCTAATTTATCCAGGTTGGCCCCCTGTCTCAGTCTCCAGAGAAGCTGGGATTTCAGGCTTGGATCAAACTGGTTTTTAGTCTTATTCAAGGTAATTATTAGGTCATGGATAATCATTGTCCATGTTCTCTAGATAAGTATTGTAATAGCACTAAATTTTAAACTTTCATAATTAAACTTTTAATTGTAATTTAAAGCAGTGATGTAAAGAATTGTAAGTGTATTTCTCATGTTACTAGGGTTATTATAATATTGACTTTGGGATAGCTGATAAGTCTTAATAGAACAGGAAAGCAGAAAGTAGGGGTGCTTACAAAAGCCTTGGAGAGATAGAGAGAAAAAGACTTGGAATGGAAAGAAAAGGATTCTTTTTTTTTTGGTTATTTGAGGTAGGGTCTGTTTGTAATTCAGCCCAACCATAAACACACCATGTAGCCCAGGGTGCCTCAGGCTCAGTGATCCTCCTGCTTCAGTCTCCCTAGTGCTGGAATTACAGATGTGTACTATGACCAAAGCCCCCCTCCCCAATTGAACTCAGGATCTTGTGCTTGCCTGGCAGGTGGTGGCGCCACTGAGCTACACCCCCAGACAGAGAATTCTTAAGGTTAACTGCATGACTAGAACAAGTGCAAAGGTACTAATTGTGGAGCCCTATTCTAGAATACAGGAAATGAGTTTGATGGAACATTCATTGGCATAACTAAAATGACCACAGTCTATCCTGTGAACTTGATGATCCTAAGGATTATTTATTTATTTATTTGAGGCAGGGTCTCACTTTGTAGTTCAGGCTGGCCCTGAACTCACTATGTAGCTCAGGTCAACCTTGAACTCAAGGCAGTCCTCCTGCCTCTGCCTCCTGAGTGCTGGAATTACAGGCATGAACCACTGACATTGTGGTATGTGGTACTGGGGATCGAACTTGGGACCTTGCGCTTGCCAGACAAATGCTGAAATCATTGAATTAAATCCCCCAACCTAAGTTTTTTAAACACTTTACCACCGATGATGTGTTCTGCAAATATTTATTGGCAGTAACTATGTACAGTGGGCCAGTGAGTGAGTTGAGTTGGATGCCCCCACCACACAGAGGACCAGGCCTTTCTATTTAAGGCCCTGAAATGATCCTTCATGGTTCCTAATAACCCAACAAAGACTTTGCTAGCATTAGAAAGAGTTGACCTGTTGGAGCCCTAGGGTTTTGGGCTATTCGTTCAACACAGTCAGGGGAATGGATTTACACACCAAGGACCTCTCCTGGTTCCGCAGAGGTGAGCACACATTCCCTAAGTGATTGATGATGTGGGAAGAGCTTGAGATTTTGGAGTTAGAAAGTTTAGATGGGTCCTTCGCTTGGCCACTCACTCTGGAAATCCCATACAACCACTCGGGGTGCTTGGGGTCAGTTTTCTTAAATCTGTTAAAAAAATTTTTTTTTTCTTCTTGCAGTACGGGGGCCCAGCTGTAGCCCTGAGCTGCACCCCCTCAACCGTCTGGGTCAGTTTGCTGCTGTGTAGGTGGACCCAGGTCTGCCTCTCAGGTGCACAGGCAAATTAGGTGAGATTGAATGCGGAATGTGTTACAGGCAGCAAAGTCTCTGGAAGGTTTTTTTTAGTTGTTTTGAGGCAGGGTCTCACTTTGTGGGTCAGGCTGGCCCTGAACTCACTCTGTAGCTCAGGGCTGGCCTTGAACTCTCCATAATCCTGCAGCCTCTGCTCTCGAGTGCTGGGATTACAGGCATGAGCCACCATGCCCTGCACTGCGATATGTGGTACCAGGCATCGAACTCTGGACCTTCCACTTGCCAAGCAGATGCTGGAACCACTGAGCTAAATCTGGAAGACTTTTAATCCATCATGGGTACCTTTTCCTAGAATCTGACTTTTTCAGCAGTATCTGGTATTTTCTTTTACTCCAACATTTTTACAGATGATACTGAGGGCGATGTGTCTGCGTTTGTCGTGAATGCATTCTCCCCTTAGTGGCCACAGCAGCTTTACTTTTATTCAGGACCCGATGATGTCTGTGAATGACAGAGACCTGAATTATGTAACTGCAGAGAAGTAGATGTCAGGCTGAGCTCTGTGAGGTTGCCTTCTTTCCTAAGCAGCAGGAGTCAGATATTAAAGGCCCTGAGGCTGTTCTCAGGCACCTTCTCCAGTTGTGTAAAAGGGCCTTTAGTGGCTTTGGAGACTCAGCCTGTCCTGTCCTTCCTCCAGCGGCAGTCTCCCTTGGATCCCAGGTGCTTTCCTGGGCCATTGCTCGCTTTGTCAACTGAGGGGAAGTATTTCCAAGGTGAAGGCTGTGTTGCTGGCTTGGTTGCTGAGATCCTGGGCTCAGGGTGGGCCTTGCAGGGAACTAGGGCACAGATTCTCCTGCAGGAGATGGTGAATGGATGCAGTCCATACACTTTTTTTTAAAATTATCTTTATTGGTACATTAAATATACACATCATGATTGCACTCCACAATGGGGATTTGTACCAGTATAAGACACAACTTAATTCTCATTTTTTCCCATAGCCCCACCCACCCTACCACCCCCCCATATATATAAAATTTGTTTCCTTACTTTTTTGTTACAATCTCAACATTGTCCTCTTTCATCTAGTCCATACACTTTTATCAGAAGCAAATGATAGCTGATGGGATTTTCATTTTGTATGAGATCACCAACTCGAAGAGACTATAGAAATTCCTCTTAACTCAATGCAGAGTGTGATCATGATGTGTATATATAGTGTACAAACAAAGATTCAAAATTTTAAAAAATTCCTTTTAGGATGACTCAATGAATTGAAGGCAGAAAAGTATTAGAAATAGAAGCCAGGTGTAGTGGTGCATACCTATAATCCTTTAACTCTGGAGGCCGAGGCAGGATATCCTCGAGGGGTTCAAGGTCAAACTGGGCTAAAAACTGAGTTCAAGACTAGCCTGAACTATATAGCAAGACCCTAAACAAGTATGAGAAATATAAAAGATGGGGTGTTTTGTGTTCATGAAACCATGTTGCAACTTTAAGTTTAGAAAAGGATACAGAAGACAGGATTTCTAGAAGGTTTATTTGGAGCTTAAAGTGTTCTCAGTTGGAGCAGACCTTTGTGATATGCTAGGAAGTTCTGGGAAACAAGCTGAGATGAGAGTACAGGATCTTTTGAGTCTGTTGTATTTCATTTTTCTGGGACTTCTAAGCCTTTGTTCCTTTTTCAGTTTACTCCACTCCCTTTATTGTTTAGGCTTGGTCCCTTTTTCAAGCACTTGACCTTGGCTATGAGGATGAGATGGAGGGAAAGAAGGGCTGGGAGACATTCGCTTTTGTAGGACAAGTGCGGTGCATATCTGTAATCTCAGCGACTTAGAAGCCTGAGGCAGTAGGGTAGCAAGTTCCATCCTGGCCTTGGGCAATTTAGACCCTATTTCAAAATAAAAAAAGGGCTGAGGATGTAGCTCTTTGAAGGCCTTGGGTTCAGTCCCCAGAATTACACAAATAAGCAAACAAGTGAAAACTTTTGAATAGCGTGTGGTGAGAATATAGAAACATTATTTCTTAACTCAGGAGGTTAACTGTTGTGCTCTGGTACTTCTGAGTAGGACAGAAGGGAGACACAAGGAAGGAAAGGTTTCTGTCCCAGAAAATGACAGATGAGACAATTAGAAGTTGCAGGTTGAAGCCTAGTACTGCAGTCATTAGTCCTCGGGTCATGCCTGACCCCAGGTTATAGGAAACAGAAATGAAAGAAAGGAGGAAATGTAATTACCATTCTGTGCATTGAAAAGTTAGGCCACTGTTACCATGGATACGGTGACTTGTTGATCATCTAGATCCTGAGACTCAGAGTTTGTAAGCAAAACCCAAAGGCTTCTCAGTGTATGTAATATCAACCCCATAGCACACAAAGATTCCTAACTCTGGGAGTAAATCCTTTACTCACTTACCTACCAATGCACACTAAATGACAGTGGAACTACTTTTGAGGCCCCAAGCAGTGTTGAGAAAACCTGAAAAGAAGGAGGAGGAAAGTACCTACGATTTTTTTATGTATGGGAATTGCACTCAGGACTTCGCCCTTGCCAGTCAGGTGCTGTGCCACTGAGCTACATCCCCAGCAGGTACCAAAATTTCATTGTGCCAGAATTTCTTGGATTCCCATGTACAAACGTGTAGTGTCAGCATCAGAGATGTGCATGTCAGTTTGAGCCCAACTGTTTGGTTTTTATCTCATTAGCAAGGAGATACTTTTCTGAATAAGGTGTGAAAAAATTAAAATAACTTACTTCATAAAATCATTTATTTCATTAAATAGTTTAATTTGTGAATGGGTATATATTATCTGAAATATGTGAAAAATGCGTACATACTCTCCCACACTGATTTAATTGTGATGTGAGGAAGGAGAGGGAAGATGATTTTTTTTTTTTTTTAGGAAACAAGAAATGGAAACCTCGAGGAGGTGGCAGACGCAGGTGGACAGTTCAGGGTACTTAGTGGCTCAGTAAGTGAGAGCTGCAGAGGCTGCGTGGAGATCAGGTGAGGTGTGCTCAGGGCTTCTGCTCTCCCATACTGTATCAGGGATCCAAAGCAGGACTTCACGCTTGCAAGACAGGTGTGGTGACACTGAGCGAAAGCCCTGGCCCTCCCACCCGCTTTCTTTTGTGGTTTTCTTGACTCTGCTTCCCTGTAGGTTTCAGCTTTGTTTTCAGTCTGACTTCCCGTTTGGTGGTGATACATCCATTGTCGAGGCAGATGGGGGCGCCACGCTATTTTGATCATGTAAAGGGGGAGTTCAGCTTTGAAAAGTTTTCTCTTCTTCCTCTTTCTCTCCCTCCATAGGTCCTTCTCTGCTTTAGGATCCCACTCTGGAGTCTAGGCTGGCCTTAGACTTTTGATTCTCCTGCCTCAGCCTCTCGAGTGTCTGGGGTTGATGTGTTTGTCATCATGCCCTACCCAACTTGCCTTTTGCTTTTTTATAATCACGATCATAAAAGCAGTTGGGAACAAACTGCCCAGCGCTTGCGTGGCCCGGCTGTCCTCCTTCGTGCCTCAGCCTCCCTGTCCCCCCGCCCCACCTCTGCTGCTGTCAGTGCTCCAGACTCTTGTGCTTCCTGGCACAGTGAGAGCCTGTCGGCCTGTGCTTTTTCCCTTCCTGGATGTTTTTTCTTTTAGTATTGAGGAATGAACCCAGAGCCTTTGGACTGAGCTGTGTCCCCTTTTTATTTTATGAGACAGAGTGTCACTAAGTTGCTCTGAAGTTGCCCAAGGAACTTGCGGTCCTCCTGCCTCAGCCTTCCAGAGCGCTGAGATCACAGGTGTGTACCGCCATCCTCAGGGCCTTCCCGAATGCTCTTGTCTCAGGTGGTGTGGCTTGTTTTCCCAACTCCTACAGGTCTGTGCTCTTGCCACCTTCTCAGTGTGGCCTTCTCTGCTTCATTCCCAGTGACTGTTTTTCTACATTCCTTGCTTCACTCTGACATCAGGGTTTATTTTTTTAGTTTTTATTTTGTATTAGTATGAAATGATCACATTGCCTGAATAGAGTTGGTACAGGAATGTAATACATCTTAATTCTGTTTTCATCTCCCTTTCCTCCCCTCCCCATTTCCTCTTGACCCTTCCCACTTGAAAAAGATGTCCCTACTTCCTGTTGCCTGTTATTTTGCTCTTTGTTTTTATTTGGGTTTCTCAAGAGAAACCATGTGAAGCTTAAGCTTGTGTGTCTCATTTACTTCACTTAACATTTTGGTTGCAGAGTGCGCCCATTTTCTTACAAATGACTCAGGTTTATCTTTCTTTATGGCCGAGTATAAATACCACATTTTCTTTATCTATTCATCTGCTCATGGGCATATAATCTGTTCCCAAGATTTAGCTGCTGTGAACTGTGTGGCCATAAACATGGGTATGCAGGTGTCACTAAAATGTGACGTCTGTATTTGGGGAAGATTTCTAGAAGAACAGCTTGATTGAATGGAGTTCTCTTCAACATGTTTTGAAGTGGTTGTACTAGTTTACACACCCACCAGCAAAGTAGACGTGCCCTTCCTTTGTCCACACAGCTTCGATGGCATTTGTTATTTGATTTCTTGGTCATCGGGTATTTTAAGTTACTTCACTAGTCGCTTGTTTATTTACTTATTGCCTCAGATGTAAATCTGAGGCAGAAGTTTTCATCTTTTATTCCTGCTTTCCCTCCAGCCTCCAGAACAGGGTTAAACTAATGAGGTTGAGAGTGCGAGTGCATGGCCTCCGTGGCTGGAAAGGCCATCTTCAGCTGTTCCGTGTCCCTGGTATTGCCCAATGCCCTCGAGGCCCCATCAAAATCCTGGTAGAGCGAAAAGAAAATTGCTGTCTCTATTGGAGCAATTGGCTTAGCAATGCAGTCTCTGTTGGGACGGCCCCTGGCCCCCAGTCCACGCCCCACTGGTGCTTCCCAGCGCACCCGTCTTTTCCCTTCCCTCCCAAACACACTGTCCATGCAGAATGGCTCATTCTGCTGTTTTTACAACAGATTTGATACAGTGGCTTTCACAAAAAGATAAGCCAAAGTTCTAGACATTGTGCAAGTAGATTGCCATTCTGTATTTAAACAGAACACAAAAGAAAGCTGCCTTCGACACAGCACAGTGAGAACAGCCTCCCTGAGACAAAAGAGCCTCTTTAGAACAGGGAGTGGCTTCCCAACTCAGCTGCCTGGACTGTGGCAGAAAAGAACATCGCAAGTCTAGTCAGGACATTCATGAGTCTTGTTTGTGTTGAATGAAGGAAAAATGGACCCAACCAAAGGGGGTCCAGTGGCTGCCTGTCCCCCGAGGATCCTCTTCCAGCTCCCATTCTTTTGAGGACCCCAAATGTATGTAGCAAGTAGGAGGAGGGGAGGGACCTCCTGCCATGCATGTATTCCCAGAAGCTGGGAAATGGGCTAGAATAATAATTACTGTTTTTTTCTTTCTTTCATTTTTTTTTTTTTCTTCTAGAGCTGGGAATTGAACCTAGGGCCTTGTGCGTGCTAAGCAAACACTCTACCAATGAGCTACATCCCTAGCTGTAATAATTACTAAAATATTTTCCATGCCTTCTATGTACCTGGCACTGCTCTTATGCTTTCTAGATATTAGTTTTCCTACTTAAATTTTTTTTTTTTTTTTTTTTGTGGTACCAGGGATGGAACACTGGCCCTTGTGCTTCCAAGACAGGCATGGTACCACTTGTGCTAAATCCCCAGTCCTCTATTCTTTATCGACAGGTAAAGGACCAAGACAAAGAAAGGCAGGGTAATTTACCCAAAGCCAAGACAATCACCTAAGTGGTGGAGCCAAAATGAACTCAGAATGCTTATTTTTTTTTTTTTTTTTTTAATGAGACAGGGTCTCACTTTATAGTTCAGGCTGTCCCTGAGCTCAGCCTCAAACTCACATCACAGCAATCCTCCTGCCTCTGCCTCCCGAGTGCTGGGACTACAGGCATGAGCCACCATGCCTGGCACTGTAGTATGTGATACTGATTGTAGCTGGGTGTGAGTCTCTACACCCAGTATGTTATATGGTTACCAGGGATCGAACCCGGGTCCTTGTGCTTGCAAGACAGGCGCCGGAACCACTGAGCTAAATCCCCTCAGAATGCTTATTCTTATACACCTTGGGTAGATTAGATGGTTCCTTTGCACCTAGTTCTGGAAACCATCAGGTTATATTCAGAGGTTGGTACCTTCTCAGCCCAGCTTTGGGGCATTTTTGTGCCTGGCAATATCTTTATTCATGCAGTGTATTGATGAAGACCTTACCCTGCTGTAGGTGCAATGTGACCAGACACTGAGGTATACAGTGGTTCCCTTGACACAGACCTTTTCGAGAATGGCTTTGGGTAGTAGATTGCGATTTGCCCACCTTGATCTCCTGGTGCACTGTGGTCCCTACGTGATGGGTTTCTTTTCCTGTACCATCATTCTGCTATCTAGGAGTAGTACCCTTTTCCCTATAGTTACGTGTAATTTATTTTATTTATTTTTTGTTTTTAATTACATGTATTTTATTTCAAAGCATATTTTGAATCCTGTTCTAGCTTTCCCCTCAGGGATGGCAAAGAGGTATAGATTTTCCAAGGTTTTTGTTGCTTAATATTGACAGGAAAATTTCTAAGTTGTCTTGTTTTTGGGGACAGGACCACGCTGTGTGGTTCAGACTGGCCTTTGCTCATCATGGATCCTAGGCTGGTCTCAAACATATAGTAATCCTCCTGTTTCAGCCTTTCAAGTGTAGGTATTACAGATGGCACCCCACTATGCCTGCTGGAGGTTAGTATTTTTTTAGGCCATAAAGATTATGGCTTGTAAGAAATTCATTTTTCTTTTAAGTTAGTGTGTAACAAAGAGTTTGCAAAAGAAAAAAGTTAAATATATCCATGTTCCAATTTAATTTTCTAAATGGTTAATTTTTATGTACCAAAATCATGATTTTTTTTTTCATCGTCCATTTTGACATAAAAATTTATTTCTTCCCTGATATTTGGTGCAGTGAGGTGTTGAAAGAATTTGCTAAGTAATCATTGGAAGCTAAAAGTCTAGTGAAAAACAAAATATATGGCTTAAAAATTGAACATACTAACTGGGAGACAGCGACAGTTAGATGCTTTTTGTTGTAAATAATTAAACCCAGCAGCACCAGGCAGGGAGTTGACTAGGGGATGATGTGTATTGTGTCTGGCACCTTTGCTTGCTTCCCTGGAAGAGGAACCAACATACTCCTTCATAGTGCCAATTGTGAATATGTGCAGCAAAATCCTGCAGATTTCTTTTCCAAGCATTTTGCTGTGATTGAGGGACCGAAGGAGAGAAGGGACGGGGGACAGTGTTTTTATGAAGGCCCTGTGCGCGGCCGTTTGAAGGTCTGAGTGTGCCTGTCACGGTGACCTGGAACTTGGGCTCCACAGATCAAAGGCGGCTGCTTGGTTGGTTCTTTTGGCAAAGAATAGCAGCCCTAGAGAGACAAAAAGGATGTGTTTCTGAGTTTTCCAACCGTGCTTGTTTTCGTAGCACCCTCACCTTGTGGTGGGGGCAAGTGATTAGCCTTAATTTTTCTATCTGTCGAAAAGGAAATAGAAGTTCTCAGAGATATGGGTCTTGAGTCCTGGCATTTATGCATTGTTTTATTTTAAAAATCAACAAGCTGAAATTGATATGTGTACATTTCTACATTTTTTTCTTTTTGTTTTGAATGCTGGAAATTGAACCCAGGGCCTTGTACACGGACGCATGCACTCCAGCACTGAGCTACATCTCCAGCCCCTACTTCTTTAATTTCCCTTTAGGACAGGGCCTTGCTGTCCAAGGGCTGGTCTTAAACTCACAGCAGAGTTCCTGCCTCAGCCTCTTGAATGCTGCGATTACAACCCCGGCTGTATAAATGTTAATACATGTATGCACTTTTGTGATCATCCCCACAATCAGAATTAAAAACAATTCCTGTGTAGTTCTCTTGTGCTATTCCTTTGTAGTCACTGCTTCCAAATGAAAGTTTTCTTAAATCTTCCCTTTTTTGTGAACTGATTTTCCCAGATAAAAGTCTCAATTGCCTTTCACTTTTATTTAAGAAGTGTTCCTTCTCATTTTTGATATAATTAAAAATGACAGCGTTGGTAAGGTTGTGTGGCTGGCTTTCTTTTTTATAATGGAGGAAGAACTGTGGAAAGATGGTAGCTCTTTCAGTGCAGCTGCATAAGAAAACAGTTCCAGAAATTTGGCTTCTTGCTAGATTGGAATCTGCAACAAAAACACACTCAGTCTCCCTTGAAGAGGAGGACAGAGGTTTATTTTTTATTTAACAATTTATCCCTTGACACCTTGGAAATGATTAGTTGATGTTTTCAAAGAAGATTAAGTCAGTGTGGTTAATTAACTGGTAATCAGATGACTTAAATCAATTAACTCCTTGTTAACATTTTCCATCAATTCTGTAAATAAATGACTAGATCTGTAAATTGTACTTTTTCAGATTAAAGGCTTGTTCCTGATTTATTTTATTGATGACAAATTAGAGATTTTTCTGCTCACCTCCTTCGCTCCCTACCAACTTTACTCTGATAATGAGGCTACTTAAGCTAGTTTTAGCTTGAGGAAGACACATCAGGGTGACTTTTAATATATGGTTTTAGGGGAAAGTCTGGCTTGGGGACACCTTTGTTCTGCATTTCAGCACATCTGATTCAGGGAAAGGAAACTTAGTGAGTGTGCACCCTTGTAACATGAGGGAGAAGGTGTTATGACTTACTCCAAGATATAGTTATTAAGTCATTTAATGTCTCTTTTTTTTCTCCTAAAATAATAATAGATGAAGGATACAATATAATACAACAGGGCTTGGTTCTTTGCCAGAAGTACACTTTAAGGCATATCCAAGGTACTCCATTTCGATGAAATTTGTCAAAAAACCAGGATATACTGATTGCATTTTTTTTCTTTTTTTTGAGATAGGGTCTCACTATGTAGTTCAAAGTGGCCTTAAACTCATGATGCTCTTCCTGCTTCAGCCTCCAGAGGGCTGGAATTACAGGCTGAGTGCACTACCACGCCTGGCAGGGATCGCATTTTCAAATGCCATGTAAATATAAACTAAAATGTTGCTTTTTTAGAATATTTATAATCAAATCCTTGCCCTGCTGATGTGACTTTGTGATTTCCTAGTCTCCAATAAAAGGTGGGCTGGAATCTCACCAAACTGTACCTCCGAGTCATGACCATACTTCTGAAAGGTGTTGGACACTTGGGGGATTTACATTGCAGGGTTGTTGTCCAGAAGGACATTCAAATTACTTCTAAGGAGTTAGTAAATATTGGCGAACTTTTGAAAATTCGATGCCAACTTGCATTTTACAATGGGAAAATTCCTGTGGTTTTCTTGGCGATGTAGAAGGTGGGATGCGTGGGAGTTTGGCTCCCGGGCAACCTTCAGGCTCTTGTGCTCCCCTAGAAGCTCCTGCCTCACCCTCTCATCCAGCCCTCCTGAGGATCCCCATCTCAGCAGGGTTCACTCACTCAGTGAACCCGCTGCCACAGAACCCTGTCTGGTTGGGGACACAAGCCTGGGAACGGCGCCCGCAGTTAGCCTGGCTGCTGTCTGGCCTCTTTCTGGGCCACTTGACCTCTCTGAGCTTCAGTTTCCTGGACTGTACAATGGCTGTTCCTAACTTGTAGCTCTTGGACTCCTGGGAATACCAAAGGACTTTGTGACCGGGCGAGGCCTTGGCACTTGGTGAGCGGTCAGCAAACCCTTTGCCCTGCAGGGAAGCCAGAGTAAATCATTCATAGTTAACCATCCTCGGTTCAGTGCTGCGCTGTGCTTTTGTGGAGCAAAGAAACAAATGGTCCAGTTCTCCTTCCGTGGAAATCACATAGGTGGAGGCAGATGAAGCTGTCAGGCAGGAAACACCAGAAGACAGGGTTGTTACCTGCTTCTTGACTCCCGAGAAATCTTGATTCTTTATGACTCAGGTGCTGGAGGTACAGACCCCTGGGTCTGGTCATGGCAGAATTTGAGCTTCTAAGCTGACTCAGTGTTTCTGTTTCATGAGCCCTGGACAAGCTTCCTGTAAACTTGGCACACCTGGAATCCCAGGTTCTGGGAGGTGGAGGCAAGAGAATTGTAACCAGCCTGGGTAATTTCATGACTTAGCACTCTGTGCCAAAGACACACACACAAACACACACACACACACACACACACACACACACACACACACATGCACACATACACGCACACACACACACACACACACACATGCACGGATGCACGCACACATCGAGAGACAGAGAGAGAGAGAGAGAGAGGGAAGACGGGGAAGGGAACATTTAAGTGGAGGTCAGGTTTGTCCTCTGCTCAAGACAAAAGGAAGGGGGAAGCAAACACTGGAAGATTAAACACTTGACTTTGTAAGATATGTACAGTGATTACATTTACATTCATGGTGGGGAGTTGGTACATGTAGATGACATTTCTTCTGTTTTTTTAAGCTCCTTTCCTTCCCTTGAGCTATCTCCCAAGACTTTGTTATTTTTTAAGACCCTAACCTGTAAGGTTTCCCAGGATGTGCTTGAATTTGTAATCCTCCTGCCTCAGCCTCCTAGAGTGCTGGGGTTACAGACCTGTGTCACCAGGCCTAGTTGATTTTTTTCTCTTTTAGGAGCCCATTATTGTTATTATTATTTATTTATTTTTGATACACGGTCTCACTTTGTAGTTCAGGCTGGCCCTGAGCTGAGCCTTGAACTCACAACAACCCTCCTGCCTCTGCCTCCCAAGTGCTGGGATTACAGGTGTGAGCCATCATGTCTGGCACTGTGGTATATGGTATGTGGTGCTGATTGCTGGTGGGCATGAGTCTCCACTCCCAGCATTGTATGTGGTTACCAGGAATCAAACCTGGATTGGAGGTGGAGGCAAGAGAATTGTAGCCAGCCTGGGTAATTTCATGACTTAGCACTCTGTGCCAAAGACACACACACACACACACACACACACACGCACGCACGTGCACGTGAGACAGAGAGCGAAAGAGAGGGAGAGAAAGAGGGAGGACGGGGGAACAAACTAAACCAGCGGCAATACCCAGGGCAATACACTTGCAAGGTGGGCGCTGGAAACACTGAGCTAAATCCCCGGCCCAGGAGCCCTTTATTATTTAATGGAACCACAGAAAGGTCACTGAGAAGTTGTACAGGTAATAAAGGGTCTAGCTAGTTTTGGTTATTAGTTATAGTTAAAAGGATAATCCATGTATTTAGTCCACAAATATTTGTAGAGATCCTGTTGTATCACAACTTGGTGATGTGTGGAAGGGAAACATGAAAATGAACACTTGCTGTAACAGAGGTGTAAGAACGCTGCCAGGGAGTGATGAAGCAGGGCAAGAGAGACCCTTCCGTCTGCCACTGAACTGTCTTGAGGGAGGTGTGTCCCAGCCTTTGGGCTGGGAGCACGCTGCAGTGCGATTCTGTGTCATGCTAAGACCTCCATCCTTTGAAGAGGAGTAAGCTGGGAAGTGTGCTGATCTGAGTTTGATTTTATAAGGATAATACCTGTTGCAATGAAAAGAGCAGACCAACCAGTCAGGTAAGAGGATTAACTTACTGGAATTATCTGAGAGACACTGATGGAATTACACTGGCAAACTCAAGGTGATGAAAAGAGGTCAGAGTTGGCATGGAACGCAGAGAAAGTTTTATTTGTTATACTTCTTTGGGGGGCAAGGGGGTCTAGACTAAAATCTCAGACCATATACTAGACTATGTAGTTATGCTTTTATTTTACTTTATTTATTTATTTTTGAGACAAAGTCTCACTATATGGTTTAGGCTGGTCTCGAACTCGTAGTACTCTTTCTGCCTCAGCCTCCTGAGTGGAGTGCTGGGATTACAAGCCACCACGCCTGGCTATTTGTTACTGTTTTGGATAGTTTTCATCATTTGTTTTATGAGGCAGTTTGTTTTATTTATAGGAACATTAGACATATCATAGTGTATGTGTATGTTGATTAATTTATAAATAACTAGTGGCATTTTCTTGAACCTTGTCTGGAGAGTTGTAGCTTATCGACCACCTGGCTGTCGAATGTGGCCTTTTCACTGGTTCAGTTCTTGGTTCCTAGATGGTTCAGCACCTTAAGCATCTGGAAACACATGCTCCGGATTTTGGGTCATAACCCCGGGGTGTTACTGCTGGCACGTAGAGGACAGAGGATGCTAAACCAGTGGCAATACACAGGGCAGTCCTACGCCTTAGAGGTGCCAGTTGTGCCCTTGTGAGGGCCCATCTTGGTTGACGGAGTGATCAGAGAGGCTGGAAAGGTAATACTGGTAATGAAACCTGTCATTTACTGAAACTGGTCTCATACCTGGTGTATGTCATAGTCGCCATAATGATAGTACCTAGGGCTTGTGGTGGTCAGAGAGATAGGTGTCATTAATATTCTGTCTCCTTTATATAGCTTTTTTTTTTTCTTGGTACCAGGGATCGAACTCAGGACCCTGTGCTTGCCAGGCAGGCAGTGGAAGCACTGAGCTAATTCCTTGGCCCTGGTCCCCTTTTTACTAAAAAGCACACTGTGGGGCTGACTAGGGAGTTTGCCTCTGGGTCTTAAATACTTAATGCTAAGTTCTATTATCTCCACATGTTTTAGTCTTTTCTCTAATATTTAATGCACATGTACTCAATTTAACAAAAACAATCAATTAAAAGAGGAGAAGGAAAACAACATTTTCAGAGGATTTATAGTTTATTAAATATTAGAATACAACTCTTTGGGAACATTTCTGCCAATTCAGTGAAATATTGGCAAGTTATTTCAACATTCAACATTTATTTAAAATTACAGTGGCTTTTGTGAGACTTTAGTTTGATGGGAAACTAGTTGGTGCTGACTCCATGGAGACACGGAGAGCTTTAGAGAGTATCATAAGTCATGCAAATATTTTTTTTCATGTAAAAGAGAATCTGCCTCAAGCCTGGTCTTTGTAAGTTGATAGCAAGTAAAAGTGACATTGGTTGAAGGCTGTGGCTCTTGGATGTCTTGTGTGTGTGTATCCCTGGCTCTGCTTGCCCCGTTGGTCCCCTGTGCAAGGCCTCCCGTCCCCTCCATGTCACAGACTTGTGTTTAAATGCCCCATTCCTCATGGGCCTGTCTCAGTCTCCAGGGAGCCTTACTGAATCTCTCTTCTAGTTCTCACTACCATCCCACGTACTGTAGTTATTTACACCTGTATTTCATCCCTTCTAGAATAGGGCCTCTGATGTGCAAAGCTGTTTGTGCCTGTTGTGGTCTGCAGTGCAGGATGCAGTGCTAGCTGCAGCAGGAACTCAAATCTCTGTTTAAAGGGCAGTTGAGAGCCCCACAGGGCTGTAGCAAAGCAGAGGAGTCATGGCCGCTGCCCTCTGGACTTCCACTGCAGACAGGATTCCTTCTGGTTTAAGCAAGATATGTAAATAAGCAGCAGGAGGAGGGTACTTTCATGGTATGATCAGGGTCACAGGCACCTATGTGTCCACCTCTGCTCCTGCCGGCATCCTTTGTCCTCCAGAAGCTGGGCTTTCTGGCTTGGAAGAGAGTGCCTGGAAGTCTTACCCAGCCCTACTGTTTGCTTGTGATCTCAAGAAGATTTAGTCCCATGATCACATGTCGTTTTAGCTTGGGAATGTAGCTTTTTAGCTGAGCACACCATTCACCTGAATAACGACAGGATTCCATTACAGAGGGGAAGGGGATGCTCTGCTAGCTACCCTGGCCACAGAGGGCCCGGCCGTGCCGACGAGTTGGGAGGGGAGAACAAGGCTGATTGCACACTAGGAACAGCACTGAGGGAGAGATGGTTGGGAAATCTAGGGAGGTTTCTTCAGGATGAACAATGGGTAGCTTTCCTCGGGCATGCTTATGGAAGAGTGATACACATTATTCTGAGTGACTCTGAGACAGGAAGGAAGTTGTAGACATGTAGCACACACTGAACGAGTGTAGGACTTTCGAGATGTAAGTTCTGTGATTCCTCCATGCTTGGCCTATTTTCAAGGTGGCATCAAGTCAGAGAAAATTCCCCAACATACCATGGTGAAATGAAGAGCATTCTTAGACCATAGATACTAATACCAGAGTTTAGAAACTCCATGCTGTTAGCTCATTGATTTATTAAGGACGGTTATGATTCTTTTTGGATTGAAATATCTCTTTAAGGCAACTGATCAATGTTATTAAACAAGAATTATTTATTATTACTAAATTTCTTATATCCCTGAAATATAACTGTTAAAATGTATTAAAACAGTTGTTACTACTAAAGAAATTATCTAGCAAAGATCAGTGAGTGATAACACAAGTGATTTCACAAAGTGGTACATTTTTGGAGACGATATGTGCTTGAAAAACTTGTCCATCTTTGTGAAATATCTTTTTCTAGCTTTGTTGTATGTGAACATACCTATATTATCTTTTTTTTTTTTTTTTTTAGTTTTTTGCAACAGGTCTCACTTTGTAGTTCAGACTGGCCCTGAACTCACTATGTAGAGAGCAATCCTCCTGCCTCTGCCTCCTGAGTGCTGGGATCATAGGCATAAGCCACCATGCTGGGGATTGTGATATGTGATTACTGGGGATTGAACTTGGGACCTTGTGCTTGCCAGGCAGATGCTGGAAGCACTGAGCTAAATCCCTAGCTCTATATTATTGTTTCTTGTGAATCTCAGATATAAGAAATGTTTAGTAGGGGCCGGGGAGTTAGCTCAGTGGTTCCGGCGCCTGTCTTGCAAGCGCAAGGACCCGGGTTCGATTCCCCGGTAACCACATACCTATACTGGGTGTGGAGACTCATGCCCAGCAGCAATCAGTACCGCATACCACAGTGCCGGGCGTGGGGGCTCACGCCTGTAATCCCAGCACTCGGGAGGCAGAGGCAGGAGGATTGCTATGATGTGAGTTTGAGGCTGAGCTCAGGGCCAGCCTGAACCACAAAAGTGAGACCCTGCCTCAAAAAACCTTAAAAAGAAAAGAAAAGAAAAGAAAAGAAATGTTTAGTTAAGGAGAATGTCATTTAAAATAAAATCGATAATTTAAGCGTTAGCAATACTCAAATTTCTATGTCAAATCCACTTTTTTGGGGGGATTAAGCTATTGTTATAGTAAGATCAATTTAAGAAGAGCCTCAAACTGTATTGCTGATTATGGATATATAAGAGCTAAAGAAATCCACATGGGACAGAAAAAAAAGAACTGTAGAATTCAAAGTAAGACAGTATTAAAAGTTTTGACAATTGGAAAACTCTTCCCTTAGTAATGATAGCCAGCATTTGTTGAACAAACACATATGCACCAGATGTATGTGCCTTACTCTGTCCTAGTAGGAGCCCTCATTGACTCATTTTTAAATGTGGAAAATAAGGCATAGACATGACTGTGATTGTCAGAGGCTGGAGCTGGAGTTGGAACCCAGCAAGAATTTTCTCTCTAAAGTTCCTTGGCTTCTGAGCAGGTGCCCCACCTCCTTCTTGTCCTTGCTATAATTTTACAGTATTTTATCCATCTATTCATACAACCATCTATTCATTAACCTTCTGTGGAAAATGCGTTAAACAAGGCATGCCAGGCTGAGTAGAAGAAAGAAAATAACAGCCTCTTCTATTTGAAATAATGATTTCATCTGTGGTGACTCTGGAACCTATAGGAACACATCCGAGTTGACCTGGCGATGGTGACAGTTATGTGATGAGTGAGGAGGCCCTCTCCACAGCAGAGCTGTACCTGTGCTTCTGACGCACTGTCTGTGGCTGGCCTGTGTGCGCACACTGGTGCTCGTGGAACTGGTGAATCCTGTTTCCAGTAGAAAGAGCTCCTTGAGTTAAAAAGAATAGAGGTAGGAGTTTTAGGCCTGCAGTTTGGTAAGCTCTGTTCATCTGGTAGCAGATTCTCTTGAGGACCCTTGCTTTTGCAAAATGTCTTTCTTTTTTAAGAGTAGGAATTTTTTTATTTTTTATTTTTTTGAGACAGGGTCTCGCTTTGAAGATGGGCCCTGAGCTCAGCCTCAAACTCACATCACAGCAATCCTCCTGCCTCTGCCTCCCGAGTGCTGGGATTACAGGAGTGAGCTACCACGCCTGGCACTGTGGTATGTGGTACTGATTGCTGCTGGGCATGAGTCTCCACGCCCAGTATTGTATGTGGTTACCAGGGGATCAAACCTGGGTCCTTGTGCTTGCAAGACAGGTGCTGGAACCACTGAGCTAAATCCCTGGCCCAAGAGTAAGAAAATTTATTGAGGGATAAGAATAGCTCCCAAGAGACAGGAGGATCCCGAATGGCTTGACTCACTTTTGCAAAATTGCTGTGGGCCCTTTCCCTTGAACCTGTATGAATCTAAAACACATTCCGCTAATCCAAAAGTGTCACAAAATCCCCTGGAAAGTCCTTGGAGTGGATTTTATCTGGTCTGGGTTCTCATGGAAAAACACCACATCACTGTTGATGGGGTTTTTGGCATCAGTGAAGATGGGCTTAAACAAGTACCACGACCTGTGCGGTACAAGATTAGGAGCCGTAGGAAGAGACCCTCTTCCTCTAAATCTGTCCCATCAATCTGATGGGGAAGATATTTGAGCCACACTAAGGACATTTCCTTCCTTCACCTGCTTCCTATTTTTTGCAAGTACAAAATAACCATGGAAGGCTTTAAGAATCACTTAAACTGACCTGTGGATAAACTCACTTAGGAGAGATTCTGGTGATGGGGCTGAGAGTCAAGAAAACCCTGACCATGTGACAGGATCCGAAGGATAGGGAAGGGAAAGGATTTCAGATAGGGTGGGGGAAGAAGCTGAGGTGGGGCCATTTAACTAGATAAGTAAGGCTCTAATCGCCTCATTCCCGGACTATTTGAAAAGCCTTTAAATTGAAGTTACTTTTCCCTTCTTAACTTTGCCCAGCAAACCAAGGAAGTGTTGAGAGCTCACAGTAAACACGGAGCAAGTCTTCTGGGAAGAACTGGCTCACTGAGTTTCCCAGGAGAGGTGGGGTGTGGCCTGGCCTGTTCAGGACCCCAGATTGTTGGAGCAGAGACTTGTCCTCCGGCCTCCAGAAGCTAACTCAGGGTTTACAGAAATTCCAGTGCTGTTTGTTGGGATAAACTGAATCTGGGCTGCTTCCTCTGTGCTGTGGAGAGAGAGCTCTTAGGAACCTGAGAAGTTCCTTTTGTTCCAAGGAAGGACAGATCGATGGGAACCCGATTAAATTCTTTGTTTTTTTCTAAGGAAGGGAAGGGCAATAGGATATTTCATTCTTCCTTTTGGAAGGTTGGATGTCTAGGTTTAGTCTCATTGGACTAGAAATCTAGGATAATAAACTGTCTGGAATGCACTACTTTACAATTGTATTATTACGTTATTTTAGCCAAGGAATGTTTTTACATTTGGGCTTTTTTTTTTTTTTTAAATCATATAAGGGCAAGTTTAAAAGACTGACATGAATACCTTCAAACTGTTAGGGAGAATTTGAAGCTGAACCCATGGCCTTGCATATCCTAGACAAGTGTTCTGCCACTGAGCTATATCCCTCATCCTTTTAATTGTTTTGGTTTTTGTTTTATTGAGACAGGGTCTAAATGTGTAGCTGAGGCTGGCAGTAAACTTGATCCTCCTGCTTCAGCTTCCCCAGAGCTGGGATTATAGGTGCATATCACCATGTCTGGCTCTTATTTATTTTTAAAAAAATTCTTTATTGGTACATTATGAATATACATCATCACATTCAACATTGAGAATTTGTACCAGAATATGACCTGACTTGATTCTCATTTTTTCCCCTTTCCCTTCGCCCTGCAACCCTCCACCCCCTGTATACATAATCTTTGTTTCCTTTTTTCTTTATTATTATCACATTCTTTTTCCCCTCGTGATTTATCTGGCAAGTTGCCCACCCTGGCCTTGAACTTGTGATCCTCTTGCTTCAGCCTCTTGAGTGTTGGAATTACGGACACGTACCACCACACTTGGCTAAGAATTTAAAACTTTGTTCTTTTGAACTTAGAACTTGGGGGGAAAAAGATTAGAGATAAACTTAGGGCTTGGGGCGACCCATTTTCTGGTCTTCTCTTTGTCTCTCTTAGCAGCTGTCTTTCTCTCCATAATTTTTCATACCCTTTAAAAAAAAAAAACCCAAGTGCACAAAAAAAAAAAAAAATCAAAGACAAAAACGAGAACCTTTGAACTTTCTAATAGAAATGTTATAAAGCTTAGCTTCAGTTTATTCAAATCTTGAATGTCCCTGTGTCCTTAGTTCTGTGCCTTCTGTTGGCAGGAGCTGACTCAATAGGAGTCTTTTTATGATACAGAAACATGGCTGTATTCTAGTTTAATGTGTGGTGCAGTGGTATAAGGTCCAATGTCAGAAAGCTTTTTATATTTCTCATCAATTTCAGGGTATTAGAATTATAAATATTGAAAGTATTTTACATAAAACTCCAGAGAATCAACTGAGTTAGTGATTGAAAGTAGACAAATGGTAAAAGGATTTATTTTAGAAAAATAGAAATATGTCTAAATAAGAAAATAGGAAACCGGTACAGGATTGGTTTAGATGTAGCTTGACCTGTGTTTTCTAGAAAAAAATCTTGTTTTAATCTTGTCCTTGACCCAAGGTTGGGCTAGTGGACTGTTCGGGTGGTAGCTAGGGTGACTGCCAGCATGCTGGCTCTGCACTGTGGACCTCTTGCTGAAGTGGGCAGCTGAGGTTTTGAGAGTTTTGTCTTTTTGGACAATAGGAAAAGAAGTTGTTGGATGAGGCCTGGGAGAGCCCAGGAGGGATGACTGTGCTTCTAGTTTAGTAGGAAATGGAGACAAGAAAGCTGTAGCATCTCAAACACAAGTTCCTCATCAACTAAGTCAGTTAAGCAACAAATGCTAAGTTCTGGACTATCTGAAAGCCTTTCAAGTTGAAGTTACTTTTCCCTTCTTAACTTTGCCCAGTAAATCCAGAGAAGTGTTGAGGGCTTACAACTAAGACAAATCATTCCTGCCCTCGTGGAACTTTGCAATGATTTGGGAAGAGACTGTGCTCTTGCCAGGCTGGAGAGCTGTGTGCCTCTTAGCTCTTCAGAGACCATGCTTCTCCCTCACTGGTAACTTCTTGTTTTAGCTCTCACTGAAAACCTTAACGTTCTCACTGAATTCTACTTATTACCGTGCACAAGGACCAGTATTATGAATGTCAGGCCATTCTTTCAATGGGTAATTTAAGATGATATAGCTACTGAATTTCTAAAGTGAGACAGTCACCAAAAACTCTGTTTTTAAAAACCAAATCCTAGTTCATTAATTATTATTACTACTTTTATTTTTTTCTGCTTTTTTGAAATAAGAATGCTGTATGGCTCAGGTCGGCCTTGATCTTGAGAGCAGTTAGTCCTTTGTTCTCAGCCTTTGGAGGGCTGGAATTACAGGCATGTGCCACTATGCCCGGGTGCAGTTTATTTTCTTTGATTGTCTATTTTTGAAAATATAGAATACAGATAAAATTCAATTAAGCAAATGGTTTTAAATTTTTGTGTCATTTGTGCAGATTTTATTGCATGTACTTCCTGCATAGTTGATTAGTATTTCATTATTCCAGCCTTCAAATTCCAAGAATCTATTTTGATGGTTAAAAATTCATATTTATTATAGTAGATTTTTACTTATGGTACTTAAAAACACATTAGGTAAAGTGTTAGGAGATGGACTGTGCCTTTTTTCTTCTTCTTTCTGACAGTATTGCAGATAGACCTGTAATTTCATTTAAGCTGCTGTTATTGGGGTACAACAGATTTACTATACACGGGCAACCTACTTCACGTGGGTATCACTTGGTGACAGTATGATGTTGTCTATTCTGTGTCAACAAGCTATTGAGTTGTTTTAAGTCATCACACTCACATTATAACATAACGTGATGACATTTATAGGGCCTGGAAGTGATTTGGAGATCTATAAATGCTGTTTGAGCTCAGGCAGAAAAAGCCCGGGCCAAAGGACTCCAGCGCAGTAGCTAACCCGTTGGTGAGCTGTGTTCCGAGGTGCATTTTGCTTTGTGTGTTATGGGCTTAGCAAAGGCAACATGGAGAGTTTAGTAACATTCTACCAGGAAAGCCTTTGCAAAAGCGTTGCTTCTATTTATAAACTCTTACATGAACAAAGGCAGCTTTACTTTTGTCCGGGAAATGAATACCATGCTTTGGGGCTGCTGGTATAGCTCAGGGGTACAGGTAAGTGTGGAGGAAGGCCTGGGTTCTGTCCCTGGCACTCCACACCCACATTCACCCACCAGATCACACAGTGCTTATAATAAAGGTCAAACTCGATTTATGCAATCAGGTGTGCTCTTGTGGCCTTTTTATTTTTTCCCTTTCTTGGATGCAAAAACACCCGGATGCAGAGTAGCATAGGACATAAAGGTTAGGTATTATATCACATGCAGGTTGCTTTCCTAATTGAACTAGTAAAAAGTGACCTGGAAATATATAAATAGACACCCAGGGATATGTCTTTGATATCTCAGCTTTTTTCTGGCTTCTTGTGCAGGACCGTTTTACAGACAATTGTTGATTAGATTGAGAGAAATGTTAACTGTAAGCAGCCTAATCCATGATAGTATACCTGGTATACCCACAAATTATCCACACCGCTCATCTTTTGGAGTCAACGTGGCTTCATCTGTCCATTCTCATGCATCATACATGGTTCATTTTTTAAAAAAATTTTTTTACAATACTGGGGATCGAACTCCAACCTTTGTGCTTTCAGATAGGTGCGATACCATTTGAGCCAAATCCCTGACCCTTCATTGTTCATTTATTGAATGTCAGCTGATCCTAGAAGATGGTGTGTTAGTGGGCATACAGAGGTATTCACCCTGCAGGAGGGTCCACTGTTAGACTAATGCTCTTGTTTGTAATAGAGTAGTAATAAGCTCCTGTCCTCTTATTATCTCCCACTTAGTTGTTTCTCTCTTTTTGTCTTTTTGGTGCTGGGGATTGAACTCAGATCCCACGTATACAGACAAGGACTCTACTTCTAAACTATGTCCCTAATTCTTTTATTTTTCATATATCAGGCCATGGTGGGAGAATTTTGAACTTCTGTTTATAAAACTTTTTTGAAATACCACTTGTCATTAGAAAGGAAAGCTATTACAGAAATAGCATGTGAATCCAGGCATGGTAGTACATATCTGTAATTCTAGAACTTTGGGGTGCTGAGGCAGAAAGATCCTAAGTTTCAGCTCAGCCTGAACAATTTAGCAAATTAACGAGACTTTGTCTCAAAATGAAAAATAGAAAAGGGCCAAGGATATAGCTCAGTGGTACCACACCTGCGTGGCAAGTGCAAGGTCCTGAGTTCGATCTCTCGAATCAGAAAAAAAAGAAAGATAAGGGGATATAGCTCAGTATGAGGGCTCTGGGTTTAGTTCCTCTTACAAGGGAGTGGGGAGGGTTTTGTAAAATGTCAGAAAAATAAATTTCTAAAAAAGTAAAATGATGTATATTTTTACTCAAACATGCTGACTTTAGTTTATTAGATGATTATAAGTGTGGTGGCTAGGTTCAGTGTTAACTTTATGAGGAAATTTGATTTGGTTCTTTGTCAGTTTGGTTTGCAACGAGACCTATATTATTATTGTGAAACAGGGTCTTGCTGTGTAGCTCTGGATGTCCTTAAACTCACCCTCTAGCCCAGGCTGGCCTCAAACTTCAGGCAATCCTCCTGCCTCAGCCTCTTGGGTACTGGGATTACAGGTGTGCCTAGCTCAAATTTGTGAATGGAGGTACCATTGTTTAAATACGTGTACACTGTACCAGTGATGGTGAGCCTTTTAAGGCTTTCAGCATTTGTGCCATAGAGTCCTCACCACTGCACTATACATACATATAATATATGTACATACAATATATATGTACGTCCATTTGTGCATGTATGTATACCTGGTCTTGATTTTCTGAAAATACACACCTTGAGAATGAGGAGTGGTTCAGTTCCTAGCATGTAATTTGGGACTTATTAACCTGCTTAGTGATCCCAGACTAGTCTAGTCTGGATCTGGGCCGGAGCTCACTGAGGATGACTCGTTGTTTTGTACCAAGTTGGAGTTAAGGTGAAAGAGGCTAGGTGGAGTTGAGATCAATGTTGAGGTGCACGGTGCTTGGAATCGTTAATATCTGGACACTGTTGGCCTTGATGGCCTGAGTTTTGGCTTCCTCTTCCTCAGTCATAAACGAGTTAGCCCATGATTATAGAGAATTACCATGTCTTCCAGGGGGGGATCAGTTTTTTCTCCTACTGCTGTGGTCCTACTCTGCAGTATCTGAGCAGTTGTTCATGTAATAGCCTGGCTTATACAGGTGACCTAAGTCATAGAGGTTCTGACACATCCACGTCATCTTCACTTCCGGGCCAACATTTGTGCCTAACTAACCAGATACACTCTGCCTGGCTGCTAGCCTGTGAGCCGTGTGTTTGTGCTGAGAGCTGGTTTGTTGCTCCATGTAAAACTCCACGTTGGGAAAGCGCCCACCCCTTCAGTAATGTGTATTTTCTTTTTTTAGTGTTTAATTGCCTTCAGACATTTCCACTGATTTCTGTTATTATAGTCAGGAGACCATATCAAAGTCCTTTGGGGCAGTGAGACTGGAAATTGTCTCCATAGGGTTTTATACAGGTTGTGTTAATCACTAAGTGTTGAAGGGTGTTTTGCTTTCCAGGAGTTGGGTTCTTATTTATGGAGGCGAGCAGACTCTCTTAAATTTTCTTCTCTTAGTGTTGTTTTCAACATCCCATAATTGTAGCTCTGTCATAAAAGATATAAGTAAGCAGTTAGTCTCTCCCTAGTGGAGGTCGGGGACGGAGGAGAGGAGGGTCTCAGGCTTAGTTTCCATCCATGTGTGGGGGTCCTGCTGCTGGGCCTCAGAGCCGTAATTCCAGTGAGTGCACGGCCTGAAGGATTCAGGGTAAGTGCAGAAAGCACAAGGAGAAAAGCATTGTCAGTGCTTTGGTACTGGCCAGCCAGATGTTTTTCCTGCTGAATGTTCTTGGTAAAAACCTGAAGGTTGATTTGAATGTTTTGGGCAACAAGGGATTGTCAGTTTATACTTTAATTTTCTGTGAGTGTAAATGGTTAGGAATGAAAAGAGAATGTCAGTGATTTTTGTTGTTGTTCTTCTGATGATTGGATGGATGGGCAAAGTTGCACCATAAAACAGGTATATTTGTGTTTTTCACGACAGTGATCCTTGACAATACTGGTGAGCTGTTTGTGGATTTCAGGCCGTGGGCTCATTTTTCTCTGGTGTGTGTCTCCCTGGGATGACTAGGCTGTGGACACACAGCGGAGCGTTCCCAGGAGAAGCAGTGTAGTCATTACGGTGTTGCGGTGGTATGCAGCCTGGGAGGATGAGTTGCACAGTCACCCGGCAGACTTTGGGGAACACTTCCCTCGTTAGTGAGGGAGGATTGCATAGGCTTATATAGAGCACAGTAGTGGGCGTGGCTATGAGCCCATAGGGCAACGGGGCTGTAGCTGCTTGGTGGGGTATGTATTTTTTACCTTTTATGGTTAGCTCTTGGAGGGGCGAAGAAGTCAGGACTAGAGGAGGAACGGGAGGCCCCCAAGTGGCTATAGGCCGTTTATACGCACAGGAGTGAAGATGCTCAAACTCCTTCAGGTGTCTCTTAGCTTGCTAGGAGAGGTACGTGTCGTGTACTTGACCCAACCAGACGTGAGCTTCTCCTTCAAAGCAGGCCTTCTTGGAATTTAAATTCTTTATCATCCTCCCAGGGAGTTCGACTAAAGTTGCTGGTACCAGCATCTGCAGTGTGGTATTGCCCAACTTCAGATCCTCACATTGATGTGTGGAAGAAGCAGGATTGCTAAGAAATTTTATTATCTTTAAAAGAGAAGAATTTATTATAGGAGTTTTCTAATCTTTCCTGTGGGTTAAGACTTTTTTTGAGAGAGACAGGGTATCACTTTGTAGTTCAGGCTGGCCCTGAGTTCAGTGTGTGGCCCAGGCAAGCCTCAAAGTCACAGCAATCCTCCTGCCTCTGCCACCTGAGTTCTGGGATTACAGGCATGAGCCACCATGCCTGGCATTGTGGTATATGGTACTGGAGTCAAACCTGGGACCTTGTGTCTGCCAGGCAGATGCTGGAACCACTGAGCTAAATCCCTGGCCCGGGTTAAGACATTTTATACTCTGAGTGTTCAAGGCACTTAGAGGTTCTGAGTTGGTTTCTGCTGGGGGTGCTACCACCCTCAGGGGTGTCCGAACTGTTCTTTGTAGCCTCGGTGATGGGTAGGGACCCTCAAGGACAGTTAAACATATTTCTGGGGTCTAAGGTTGGTAAACAGATCTAGCTCTATATGTGGCATAAATTTTTACATGGGGATTGGAATGCTTCTGAGACGTTTCTTCTTTTTTTTTGATTTGTGGTACTAGGAATCGAACTGAGGATCTTCACACTAAGCTACTGCCCAGCCCTTTCAAGTTTTATTTTGATTTTTTAGTTTTTTTTTTGAGATAGGGTCTTGCTTTGTTGTTCAGGCTGGTCCTTAACTCACTGTGTAGTTTAAGCTAGCTTCAAACTCACAGCAATCCTCCTGCCTCTGCCTCCTGAGTTCTGGGATTATAGGTGTGAGTCATCATGCCTGGCATTGTGATATGTGGTACCAGGGATGAAAGTATGGACCTTGCACTTGCCAGGCAGATGTTGGAACCACTGAGCTAAATTTCTAGCCCTTAAATTTTATTTATTTATTTTTGAGACAGGGTCTCACTTGTAGTTCAGGCTGTCCCTGAGCTCACTATGTAGCCCAGGCAAGCCTCGAACTCAGAACAATCCTCCTGTCTCTGCCTCCAAGTGCTGAGATTACAGGCGTGAGCCACCACGCCTGGCACTGTGATATGTGGTACTGATTGCTGGCAGGCCTGAGTCACCACACCCAGTGTTGTTGTATGTGATTACTGGGGATCAAACTAGGGCTCTTGTGCTTTCAAGACAGGCACCACAACCACTGAGCTAAATCCCTGACCTCCTCAAGTTTTATTTTTGAAACAAGGTCTCCCTAAATTAGTACATTGCCTGGGCTGGGCTTGAACTCACTTTCTTTCTGTCTCAGCTTCCCAAGGTACATGCACTGCTAGGCCTGGCTTGAAATTCGTTTTATAACCACCCTCTCTTTTTCCCTCTTAACAGAGATGGTACCTACAGGCCTCCAGAACAGTCCAGCCCTGGATGTAACTTTTCCTACAATAAAGCCTGTAACAAAAGGAAACTGGAAATAGAATTATCTCTTTGTACCACAAAGGTTGGGAAGATACCCAGGTCTGCGCTTTCTGTGTGCCCATGCAGGTGGTGAGGGCTTCGTGTGGTGACCTCACCCTCTCAGGTCTCCAGGGTAGAAGCAGGTCAGCACCTGTGGTGGCTCCTGTGTGCCATGTGTCTGTCAGTCGTGCATTCCTTATTTGGGAGGAGTAGTTGTGCTAGTTGGAGGCACAGCCACAGAGTCAGAAAGCTACATAATAAACGAACTTCTCTGAGTAATAAAAGATGGAAAGGGGCTGGAGATTTAGCTCAGTGGTTCTTGTGCCTTATAAGTACACGTTCAATATTTTGATCCCCAGTACTAGAAAAAACCCCGCAAAAATAAAAACAACAATAATACAAGATGAAATGGCTAAAAATATCTCCTTTGTTGTTTTTGAGTGCAGATTTTCTAAAGTCCAGAAGTTTTCAATGCACTGTTAGAAAGTATACGAGCACTCTACATTCCATACTTTGCCCAATTATGGGTCCAATGTTGATAGACAGTAAGTTTGAAAAAGTCAAATTTTTACACTCAAGAATTTTGTGTTTTCTTCTTTGTGAAAAGGATGATCGAGGAATAATGGTCAATATGTAGCATGGGACTACGTGTGGTCACATATACCTATCATCCCAGCACTCTGGGAAACTGAGGCAGGAGGTTCACAAGTTCAAGCCAAGCCTGGGCAACTGTGTGACTCACTGAGATTCTGACTCAAAAATCACAAATTAAAAAGCCTGGCAATGTAGCTAGTTTCAATCCTCAGTACCAAAAAAAAGAAAAAAAAAAAAAGGTGACAGGGACGTTGGAACAGAACTGTCAGGTTTCAATACTTGCTCTGCATATATTTGCTGTTGGATCTTAGGCCGGTTTCAGAACTGTTCTGTGCCTCTGTTTATTTGCAAAATATCCATAGTAACAACATCTGTCTCAAGGTTATGAAGATTAATGGGAACCGTTGAGGGCTTACACTTAAACAGTCCGAAAAAAGTGCATATAGGTCAGATAAAACCAGGGCACCTGCAGCTGTTATCAGATCTGGTCTTTTTTTTTTTTTCTCTCACTACCACAATGCTTTTAAACAACACATACCCTCTTTTTAATAGAATGACAAGCCTCTGACACCAGCTGAGCATTTTGGCTGGTTGTTGAGAAGCCACCCAGCATTGATAAAGTCTCTGTTTTTTTTCTGGAGAGATATTTCCAAACAATAGTCACTTGGGATCAATAACAGGCACGGAAGTTACCACTGAAAAAGTGAATTTAACAAATGAATTATAAAGGATCTGTTGATAACTTGAGTAAATTGGATGTAAATATTACTTTAGATGATGCAGGGACTGGGAGATAACTGAAAATCACTGTCTGTAAAAAGTTACTTCATTGCAACATTTCCCATCCATTTCAATTATGTGTATAATTTTAAATAATTGGACTTGAAATGTTTAAAAAATTACTTAGGTTTTTATTTTGCATATTTTTCATGACCTCTTTTACTTGGCATTTTAGCAAAAAAACCCAAAACAAAACAAAACTAAAATCTCAATTTGAAAGTTGCCATAAAAGCTACTTAAATATCATTAATTACATGTATTTTCAAAACAGGCAATATGTTCTGAGAATTTTCTTCTACATATTAATTTTGTAAATTTGCACTCTTCTTTTTTTATAGCAATATGAAACTTTCTAAATGAACTGTTACAATTTTTCAATCAAAGTGATTAGATATGAAGAGAGACAAATGTACATTTGTAAATGGATTCTGTTGGATTACTAACAATAGACTTGATTGATAAAAGTGATTTAATATATGTTGTGTTAATAGCTAAACCTCCAAAGCCCCTAATCTCCCATGGAAATATTGCTTTGTAGAACAAAATCCAATGAGAAGTTCTGGGATTCCAGAGTGAATTTGTGCATTCCTGAGGGGCATTTTTGCAAGGGAGGTTGTTGTGCTTTAAAGGTAGTTGATAAGAGACCTGCACCACCAACCCCAGACCTGCACCACCAACCACCATCATGCATTAGTCTATAGAAGGTATTTGGGTGTACGTCCTCCTGTACCACCCGGTACCACCATTTAGCCAAGGGAAGCTTCTGACCATTTGCAGCATACATTATAAATCAGGATGTCACTACCAGACAATCAGATTTGAGCATTCCATGAACAAAGTAGCCTATATTCTCTAGGAATAGATCACTTCGCTTTGTTTATGTCATGCTGTTGATATGCCTGCATTTACACAAGCCAGGATAACACACTGTTTGTTTATTCTAGGAGTAGATAATTGATCTGTATATTTAGCTAATTTGGGGTTAATTAACCAAAAATTGAAATGGATGATTTAGCATGATTTGCTTAAATACAGAGGGAAAATAAAATAATTCTTCTTACTCCAAAAATTATTCCTCTCTTCCTTGGGTTTGTGAAAGAATAATTTTGAGTCTTCTCCAAGTTGGGCTGATGTTGGCTGCTCACTTTCAACAAGTTTCCTACTTGGCACATAGAGCTTGGGTCTGATACTTGGGGAAACTTGGAGGATTTCCAACTGCCAGATTAGCCCCCAGGAGAGACCCAGGAAAATTATAGGATATTGTGTTGAGTGAATGAGCTTGCTGAAATCATATGTGCTTTCCAGTGTCACTAGGGGACGTCGCACAACCACTTGAGGATGTGGCAACCTGTAGTGAAAGTTTTTGCATTCTGGTGGCAGAAATTTTCCTTTTCTTTCAACTTAACATTTTTTTGTTTGCAGAAATGATAAGGTTATAGACTTGGCAACTTAGAAACTAGCTTTAAAAAAATCCCAAGTAATAGTCGGACTCTTAAGAAGAGGGCCCTAATTTGCTTTGTATTATCTAATCATGAAAAAACACATTAAAAACAAGAAGTTTTCATTTTGTTCTGGTCTTTGGCTCTGTCATATGAACTTACAGATAAAACTCACATCCTTGCCTTTGTTTATGGTTTGTTGTAAAAATTTCTCTAGAAGGTAGGCACTTTAGAATCATTTTCAGAAGTTCCTTAGTATGTTCAAAATATAGAGACAGAAAAAAATTTTATTATCAGACATTTAAGAAACTTACAATTTCTTTTATAATGCTTGTGATGCAAATCTTTAGACAATACTACATAAACCTTCATCTAGTTCTCTGGTCAGTTCCCTAGAAAATACCTATAGGTAAGGTACTGTCCAGTTAACCATCTGTGAAAATGATCTTCTTCTTACAGAATTCCAAAAAATATTTTATATTGTTATAATGAAAATGTTTCCCTATTTTATAAATTTATACATTTGATTACTAATTATTGAAATATATATATTTTTTTTAGGTTTTTTTTAAGGTTTTTTTGAGACAGGGTCTCGCTTTTGTGGTTTAGGCTGGCCCTGAGCTCAGCCTCAAACTCACATCACAATCCTCCTGCCTCTGCCTCCCGAGTGCTGGGATTACAGGCGTGAGCCACCACGCCCGGCACTGTGGTATGTGGTACTGGTTGCTGCTGGGTGTGGGTCTCCACACCCAGTATAGGTATGTGGTTACCGGGGATCGAACCCGGGTCCTTGCGCTTGCAAGACAGGCGCCAGAACCACTGAGCTAACTCCCTGGCCCCTTTTTTTAGGTTTTTTGAGACAGGCTCTCACTTTGTAGTTCAGGCTGGCCCTGAGCTCAGCCTCAAACTCACATCACAGCAATCCTCCTACCTCTGCCTCCCTAGTGCTGGGATTACTGGCGTGACCCACCACACCTGGTATTGTGATATGTGGTACTGATTGCTGCTGAGTGTGAGTCTCCACACCCAGTATTGTATGTAGTTACCGGGGATCGAACCCAGGCCCTTGTGCTTGCAAGACAGGCACCGGAACCACTAAGCTAAATCCCTGGTCTCCAAATACATATTTTTTTTTGAGACAGGGTCTTGCTTTTTGTAGTTCAGGCTGGACCTGAGCTCAGCCTTGAACTTACAGCAGTCCTCCTGCCTCTGCTTCCCAAGTGCTGGGATTATAAGCGTGAGCCACCATGCCCGACACTGTGGTTTGTGGTTCTGATTGCTGGTGGATGTGAGTCTCCATGCCTTGTATGTAGTTACCGGGGACCAAACCCAGCCCCTGCACTTGCAAGGCAGGTGCCGGAACCACTGAGCTAAATCCCCGACCCTAATTATTCAAATAATTTTAAAATTTTTATCAAAATATTTTGTTCCTTTAATGAAATATCTGAAAACATTTTTTAACTTTTCTATTTCTTGGGTATTTCAGGATGCAGTGTGGGCCAATTTCGCTGTGCAAATGGGTACTGTATCCCTGCAAGATGGCAGTGTGATGGCACCAAAGACTGCGGGGATGATTCGGATGAAGTTGGCTGCCGTAAGTGGGGAGAACGGGCTCAGCTCTGCTTTGAGTGACACAGATGCCTTGTAATGTCAGCTCTCAGACAGAACCTGTGCTTCAGTGGCAGACCCAGGGCTGGGCTCAAGTCTGAAAACTGGCGGCGATACTAATACCATCACTCACTTTTGAAGGAGAGGTTCGAGTTACACACATTTCTATCTTAAGACGATGCCCTTGATATGGAAGTGGATTCGGATTGGCACTCAGTTTCCTGGAGCCTAGAAATGACATTCTGATTTTTCATTCTGGGAATCTGGTGAATCAACAAGATCAGTACGTAGAGCTGTCTGAAGTACTGGGATTTGTAGTTCAAGGAGGATTCTCCTTTGATATGAAATCTGTAGTGTGACTTATATGAATTGCCCTAAAGGAATCACCACAGGCGAGTGTGATTTCATGCTTTTAAAGAAATTCTAGTTTAAAAACACGATAATATAGTCAGTGTAAACTTTAGCTAATGATAAAATCTCTTTCACATAGATTTCTTTGATTCTACCAGCAATATTCTGAGGAATGTTTGCAGTTAGGAAACTGAGGCTTGGAGCTGTCTCCTCCTGTGGAGAGCTCTCTCCACAGGCCCCAGGCCCAGTCCTCTGTTCTTCCAAAGGTGCCCCAGATGACTAAGCCTTCACCTCAGTGTGCTTCAGGCAGAGTAGGGCTGCCATCCCCAAACCAGGAATCAGTTGGTCTTCTCAGTTATTAGGTTCACTTTTTTTTTTTTTTTTGAGACAGGTTCTTGCTTTGTGGTTCAGGCTGGCCCTGAGCTCAGCCTCAAACTCACATCACAGCAATCCTCCTGCCTCTGCCTCCCGAGTGCTGGGATTACAGGCGTGAGCCACCACGTCGGCTCTGTGGTGTGTGGTGCTGATTGCTGGTGGGTGGGAGTCACCATACCTGGCACTGTAGTATGTGTTTACTGGGGATTGAACTCTGGATCTTGTGCTTGCAAAGCAGGTGCTGGAACCACCGAGCTAATCCCCAGCCCATAGCTGGAGTTTCTTTAATTTTATGTTGAAATTGGCAGTACATTCTTAAATAAATTATATGGAAATTTATTCTTTTTAACCTTACTCAGATGTACCTATGTGTCTGCTATGGACAGGGTTAAGATATTCAAGTATTTTCTATAAGAATCTGTTTTGGGGCTGGGAATATAGCTCAATAGCATAGCACCTGACTGGCAAGCAGAATGCCCTGAGTTCAGTTCCTGGTACCAAAAAAAGAATATGTTTTGTCCTTAATAGAAGTAAGGTTTAATCTATAGGTACTTAGTGGTCGGAGAAAATAAAAAATCATACTATATCAGAAACAGTATAATTGGCAAGAGTTTGTTTGTTGTTCAAGAATTGTATGAAATATTTGTAATAGAACAGAATTATAAGAATGATTGTAATTAAGCATAGAAAAAATTTTAGAATAAATATCTTACTGTTACCTGGTAATCTTTATGCTTGAATTATCAATTCATTTTTCTGGGTGGTCCTCCAGGAAGGGTTTCCTGAAGTTTTGGTGACACATCTCTGAACAGATACCCATCCCTCCCTTCCCCAACCAGCCTCTGCTGAACTTAAGTGTTTCTATCGTTTCAAAGAGTAGGAAGCTCTATAAAAAGTCAAGGAAACATTTTCTTCCTTGGAGGACTCTAAATATATATTTTAAGGAAATCTTGTTTCCCAAATATTTTTTCTTATGTGGATAATTAAAAAAATCATATGGTAAGATAGTGTTACTAAGTCTCCCGGCACGCCAGAGGCAGCAGTTCATTAGAATTTATCTTTTTGTGCCGTTTTCAAATTAGCTTCTGCGTTCACCTAGATTTATCAACGTGGTATAAAATTAAGCCAGCTGAAGAATTTTTTTTATGTGTATAAGATTGACACATGGCCAATGTAGGTAGTTTATAAAATAGAAAAAAAAAATGGAGGGGAAAAAAAAATCCTCCATCCTCCCATTGTTTAACTATTTCCCTGGAGGGAGAGGCACTGCAGTGTTTGGTTATGCTTATATCTTATTTCATTACTTCTTTTTAAAAAATTTATCTTTATTGGTACATTATGAATATACATCATAATCGCATTCAACATTAATATTTCATTACTTCTTATCAAATATCTTTTCAGTGCTTATTATATTCTGAGTACATCCGATCATGTCATTGTGCACACTGGCGCGCTTCTGTGCCTGCCGTGTTCTGGGGCCTTTGGAAGAAGCCCCTTTGCTTTTGCACGTGGCTCAGCCTGGTGGTTGCTGGGTCCTCCCCCTCTTGTCCCCGAGGACTTTGTTCACACTCGCTCTACGCTTTGGCTTTCCATATCCTCATCCGTATTTGGCATCAGTCGGTAGATGAGTGTGTCAGGTGGCCACTGGAAATGAACTAATGTCTTCCTTTCACAGCTCAGACAACGTGCGCGAGTAACCAGCTGAGGTGCTCCAATGGCTACTGCGTTCCCAGCGTGTACAGGTGCGACCACGTGCAGGACTGCTCCGACGGGACCGACGAGAGAGACTGCCGTGAGTCTGCCTCCCTTTTTTGTCTGTTTGCTTTCTCCTCTGTCTCAGTGTTTTAATCAGTGTATTAGATTTGTTGATTGACATCACTTGGAAGATTCTTTTATGGATGAGGGGTGATGTTCTGACAGGAGTCTTTCTGTGTGTGTGTTCTGAAAGTTGGAGTCAGGACCCTCCCTGTGCTTGCCAGGCAGGTGCGGGTGCTGCTGAGCTACGTTCCCAGCCCAGTAGTCTATTTTTAACAGAATGTTCTAGGTTTGTCCTGCTTTAACACATCAAGTTGTATTTTTTGAAGTAAGAAACTTTTAACATTAACAGAGTCCCAAAAGATAAATGGAGTACAAAATCCAGTTTGGTCAGTTTTTAACTTTATTACACTGCTGTCGTAAGTTTTTAGGTAAGATTTCTAACTAGTATTTCTGTTCTTGTGGACTCAGCATTTCTCAGACCAGTTTGGACAGGTGGTGTTTTAACAGTGGCTCCTGTTGAACTTTAGCACTCTGGGAGGCTGAGGCAGGAGGAATGCAATTTTGAGCGCAGTGAGACACTGTTTCAAAAGGGCAGTGGGGCTGAGGATGTAGCTCATTGTGAAGGTTTTGGGTTCAATCCTTAGTACTGAAAAACACTAACAACCAAAATAAGAAAGGGTAATCTTATTTTGCATTATGTACTAAAAATGAAGTAAAGAGTAATCTTCCTTTTTGAGGTTTTTATAAAATAGACAAGACACTTTATAAAGTAGACAAGAAAACTGGGCACTAGTTCCCTCATTTTTCTCCATCTCACAGTATTACGTTCTAGTATCAGGACATTAAATCCTGGAGAGGTTTTTTTTTCTGTGCTGCTCACCACTCTGCCATCTTCCCGGAAATCTCGTATCTTACACGCTTTGATTAAAAGATACTATAACTCCAAATAACTTAAGGTTTAAGTTTTAGTCCACTTACATGGGATATCTCTGCTGCCATTTGATAGTTTTGATTTAATTTTTTTTTTGACTCTCCCTAAATTTTTTCAGTCAAGTGGTAAATTTTCTGCTTTTTATTGAAAACATTTTTATTTTATTTATTTTATTTTGTGTTTTTTGTGTTTGAGGCAAGGTCCCACGAATAGTTCAGGCTGGCCTTGAACTCCCTCTGTAGCCCAGGTTGGTCTTAAACTTGCGGCACTTCTCCTGCCTCAGCTTTCTGAGTGCTGGGATTACAGGGGTGTGACACCATGGCTGGTCTGAAGACTCTTACGTATATGTATATATTTTTTCTTTTTATTTCTTTCTTTTAAATTCAGTTGAAACAAGGTCCCACTGTGTAGTCCAGGCTGGCCTTGAACTCACTGTGTAGCCCAGGCTGGTTTCGAACTTACGGTGATCTGCCTGTCTCAGCCTCTTGAGTACTGGGATTACAGGCGTGCCACCTTATCTGGCTCTGGCACAGTTTTGTTTTGAGATACTTAGCACCGTACATGTTTTCTTTTCAAAGACTGTGGTGTCTCCAATATGAGTTTCCCTTCACTTTGGGAATTATGAGAGAATTGGAGATTTAACACTGGCAGTTTTAGACATGATGGTGTCGTTGTCTGGGTACAGCAAAATACAGTGGTACTCTGTGCAGCAAACACTAGATCCTTTGCTGAGGAAAATAAAAATGTTTTTGTAACATGATAAATCATATTTTGCATTCTGTACATTTTAGAACATTAAATAACTTTAGTAAGGTTCCTTAATAACAGTAGGGCAGGCATTCTTATGCTGTCTTCTGAATTAAGAAGCAGAGCGGAGATCAGCTTGCTCGAGATTGCATAGCTGAGCTAGGGTTTGGCTGTCTATGGTTCCAAGTCTGTGACTGCTCTTTGCAGAGAACTTTTTTGATAGAAGGGACAGGCCCACCTTATGCAAGGGTAAGAGCACCAGGGACTTGTGCCACCAGCCAGCAGTCTGCCTTTATCCCTTATTTACAAGCAATACAAAAGAGTACTCTTTGTTGCAAATGCTATGGGGCTGAAGGAAATGTTACTTTGGGGAAAAGAAAAGGCAGCCGAAATAGACTGTTTGGATTTTTTCCA
>PVIR01006577.1:0-33140 GCA_004026965.1 Petromus typicus
GGAGGAAAGGTATATTTAGCTCACAGTTTTTAGAGATTCCAGTTCATAGTGGGATGCTCCAAGGCAGGTTGGGCTGCAGTAATCATGCAGGGAGAGCACACTGGCCTTCTTTCTGTCCCTTGTGTTTTATAAAGGCTGCATTAATTCCAACAGCCCACTGGGAACCTCGCCCAGCAGCCAACATCAGTCAGAGACCACAGGGATAACTTTATACTCTGTCAACTAAGGGGAACAAGGACACATCTTGGGTAGTATGCTGACCATAATCTGAGGGAACAAACAGAGGGGCCTCTGGTGCAAAGGGTATCTCAGGCCCTAAAGCTACACATAGAACACTACCTGGGCTGATCTCAGACTGCAGATTTTGGACAGAAGACACTTATTCAAGAACATAGGAATTTTTTCTTTTACTCCATCTTCTTTTCCATTTTTTTTTTGTTTTGTAATATATTTATTACTTTTCTGGGGGAGGGTGAGATTTTTCATAGTCCTTTTTTTTTCTTCTTAGTTTCTTTTGTCTCCTTTTCTATTTTCTTCTTTCAAGTTTCTTTTCTTCTTAGCTTTCTTTTATTTCCACTTTTGTTCTCTTTTTCTTATTTCTTCTGTTCATTCTTTCCTGCAACTATTCTCTATCACTATTAATTTTCTTTTATTCCTCAATAAGATCCTCTATCTCACTTTTCTCTCCTCTTTATCATATTTCATTAATTTTCAAATTTTTTTCTATTCATACCCATTTACTAGTATAACTACTAAGCTTTATGAATCTTTAGGTAGCTAGTTAACTTTATGGTACTGGGGTTGAATGCTGCTTTATTATTAGTAGAAGTAATGTTCCATTTAGTGTATATTTACTGTACATCAATAGGAAGTAAGTATTTTGTTTGTCTTAGTGTTCACACTATAGTTATATACTTCTTTTCAGTGGTTGAGTGTGGTCCTCAGGGTCTATCAATATCTAGGATAACTGATGCTGGTTTTATTACTCTAACCGAGGTAGCACAGCTGTTGCTATTAATTGGTTTTCTTGAGATGCTAGTAAGTGGATTACCCTGGACTCATTAACAATACTGAGACTCATTCCTGATAAATTGGGTATTGGACCAAATATGCTTCAACCTCCCATCTCAAGGAAGCAAGGGTAGTTGGATTCTAGGATAGAAGCAAACATCAGTAATTAGCCTAAGGACTCATCTGAAAAGTGCACACTCACTGAAGGGAATCTATACTAGAAACTGAGTTTTCTACTACAATCAACCCATGAGCTTCAACACAAAGAAACAACAAACAGAACATGAAACAACGAGCCAATGAAATGACTCCCTAAACTCCCAACTCCCCCAAAGCTCATCCATGAAGCAGTGAAGAGAAGAAAACTAAAACCCACATACCTTAACTATTAAAAATGATATCAGGGACAAAACATAACAGATCAATACAACATTTGGCAAGCTTACAGAATATGTAAGTTAAAAGATACAGAGCAAATAAAGAGATCAGTGAGTCTATTGAAGACACTAGTAAAAAATTAAAAGAGCTAAACAAAATGATGCAAAGATACATGACCAACTTAAAAAATGTTTTAGAGTCCATAAAAAGGCTCCAAACAGAAATTCAGAGGTTGAAAATTCGATGGCTAGTATCTGCAGCAGAAGTGACCAGTGTGAGTTCACAGTATCAGAACATGAGCACAGTGCTGTTGCTCATGACTAGCAAGTGAAATATATTTTCAAAACAACAACAACAAAAAGCATAGAACATGGGTCCAACAGTTACTACATAACACAGAGAAAACAAATATAAAAATAACTGAAATTAACAAAAAATCAGAAGATACCACAAATGGCATTTAAAAAAACTTTTTTTCTGAAATAATAGCAGGAAACTTTTCTAATAAGGGAAGAGAATTTAACAAACAGGTAAGTTAGGCACATAGAACCCCAAAAATCACTTTCTAAAAGAAAAAAAAAGACACCTCTCTACAACACATTTGAATTAAAATCCTGGAAGTCCAACACAAGAACAGAATTTTCAAAGTAATTAGAGAAAAGCAATAAATCATTTATAAAGGAAAATCCATAGGGAATTATAGCAGATTTTTCAACATAGAATTTAAAGGCTAGAAGAGCTTGGAGTGAAGAGTTTCAGGCCTTAAAAAACAACAATTTGCAACTCAGCCTGATATGTCCTACAAAACAATCTTTCAAAATTGAGGGAAAAATAATAGCCTTTCATGATAAAGAGAACCAAAAGAAATTCATGACCATCAAACCAGTACTCCAGAATATTTGAAAATATATTCTAGAAAGACACAAGGAAGCTAACAATGACAAAAGGTCTAATAGAATGAATATATTGTGTAAAAAGAGCAGTTAAATAGAACAGAAAGACAGGGAATCAGCAAAGGAAAATTAAGACAATGACAGGAATCTGTCAGTATCTGTCAGTTCTACTCACAGTGTGATTGGTCTCGATTCCCCAATCAAAAGACACTGACTGGCAAAATGAACCAAGAAACAAAATCCAGTGTTACACTAACACAAATATATAATGCACTTATCCAGAGTGATATTCCTAGACTAAAAAAATCAAAGAATAGAAAATAATATTTTATGCAACATGACTACAAAAGAAGAAAACGTAGTTCTCATATATTCAGAAAAAGTAGACTTGAAGCAAAAACTGATCAAAGAGTCAAAAATTTCATTACATATTGATTAAGAGAACAGTCCAAAAGGAAGATATAAAATTATAAATATACATTTCTTGAACAACAACATACCCAACGTGATAAAACAAGTACTACTGGACATAAGAGGCCAAGTAAGCATCAGCACAATTATAGTGTGTAACCTCAATATCCCACCATCACAAATAGATGGATCCACTAGATAAAATGCAATCAGCAATAAAGAGCTGAACAAAACCTTTGAACAAATGGACTTGATATCTATAGAGTGTTCTACTCAACAAAAGAATATACATTCTTTTCAGTGCACATGAAACTTTTTCCAAAATAGACTACATACTAGCCAATGAAGTAAATTTAAAATGATGCAAAGTATACCTTGCACATTATTAACTTGTAGCACGAGGAGGTTAGAAATCAATAACAAAGGAAAACAAATTTTGCAAATGCATGGAGCCTAAACAATATACTCTTAAATAACAAGTAGGATATAGAAAAAATAAAGAAATAACACAATCACTAGAACTAAACAATAATGCTAGTATAATATATCAGAACTTATGGAACACAATGAAAGCAGTGAGTAAAGCTGATAGCTGTGAGAGCCCATATCTTAAAAAGAGAATAAATCTAAACAGCCTAATGATGCATCTCAAGGTCTTACAAAAAGCAAAAATAATCTAAACCCAAAGCTTCTACAATGAAATAAACCACAAAAACCAGTGAAGTCAATAAAATTGAGACAAAAAACTCCCAACACACAGAATTAGTGAATCAAAGAGTAGATAGGGTTCTAGATGAATATGAATTACTAAAACTGAACCAAGATTTAAATAATCAATAAAAGCCAATGAACTTGAAGCAATAATTCAAAAACTTACCAATCAAGAAAATCCCAGGTCCAAGTGTGTTCACTGCAGAATTTTACAAAAACTTCAGGGAAGTTCTAACACCAATACTTCTCAAGCTTCTTAATGACACTATAAAAGAAAATAGAAAAAAAAAAAGAAAACAGAAAAAAATAAGGCTACAGTGATAAAAACAGCATGGTTCTGGCAAAAGACTAATATGTGGATAGATAGAACCAAATAGACAATGCAAAAGCAACCCTAATCATATTTAAATATTTCATTTTTGACATGGGGATCAAAATATAATGGAGAAAAGACATTCTCTTTAATAAATGCTGTTGGAGAAACTGGACATTTACATGCAAAATATGTCAACATCAAAATGAATCAAAGAAGTAAATGTAAAAATGGAAACGAGATAGAATGGGGAAGATAGAATGGGGAAGACCCTAAGACACAGGCATCAGCAAAGGCTTTCTGAACAGAACCCTGGTTATATAGGAAATAATACTGAGAATCAACAAATGGGAATATATCAAATTAAAAACCTCCTGCACAGCCCAAGAAACAACCAACAGAGTGAACCAACAGTATGGGGAAAAATTTCACCAGATATTCATCAGACAGAGGGCTAATATCTAAAATATATAAACAACACAAAAATTAGAGCCCCAAAATAAAAGACTTAATGAAAAACTGTGCATCTAAAATGAATAGTCATGTCACAGAAGAAGTACAAATGACTAATGAATTCATGCTCAACATTACTTGTCCTTAGAGAAATGCAAATTAAACAACACTAAGACTCCATTTTACCCCAGAAAGAATAGCCAGCATCAAGAAATCAAATAATAAATGCTGGTGAGGATATAGGGAAACAAAGAACCCTTTTACACTGTTGGTCGGAAACTAGTACAACAACTTTGGGAATCATTATGGAGATTACTCAAAAAACTGAAACTAGAAATTACATTTGATTCGGCTATTTCCCTTCTAGGGATCTTCCTAAGAGTTAAAGATAACATATTATTGTGATACATGCATATACATATTTATAACAACACTATTCATAATAGGAATATCTTGAAACCATCCTCCATGTCCAGTTTTATACAATGGAGTACAACTTTGCCATAAAGAAAGATAAACTTGAGTCATTTTTAGGTACATGGATGCACTTTCAGATTATACTGTTAAATGAAATAAATTACACACACACACACTCTTAAATGTCACATGATTTCATTTAAATAGAAACCCAAAGTGTAAATGATTTAGGGAGCAAAATAAAGATAGAAAATAGGGAAAAAAAAGAAAATAGGGATAGACCTTTTTCAAAGGGAAGAGGATCTAGAGATGGAGGAAGGATTGAGGAGAGAGAAGGATAAAAAAAAAAAAAGAAATAAAATGCATTATGTACATGTACCAATTCTGCACAAGGGATGTAAGCATTATGCACTACAAAAACAAACCAATAAAAATCTAGTGAATGCCACTGCCTAATGTGATCCCTTGGAACAGCAGTGTTTTAGAATGTTATCATCTGGCACTGTGCAACTTCTTTCCCAAAGTCAAAATGCCCTTGAAAGATAATCGTTTCAAACTCACTGAAGACCTGGAGGCAGCCTCAACAGCCCAATTAAAGACTGCAGCAGAAGAGACTTCAGACCTGCTTCAGAAAGTGGAAGAGACAATGGGTGACTGCGTTTGATGTGAAACAGGCAGTATTTTGAGAGGAGTTAAGGGCAATGGTCTTTTACTGTAATAAAGTTTAAAAAAATTAAACATGCACCATGTTTTTATCATGCTTCCAAGCATGTGAAGAATGAAAAATGACTTCAAGCCTCGAAAAGAACATAGATATAGACACACACACACACACACACACACACACACACACACACACACCATTACTATTACTACTTCTACTACTACTACTACAACTGTAACTTAAGGAGGCAATGATATAGATTGGGAATGCTAACTTGGGGAATACTTAAGGTGAGAGTAAAAGGGGGAAGGGATATATATACATATGCTTCACATTCCACATCCTGAACTCAAGTTAATGCCTCTGTAAGACGATTTCAAATGGCCCAGCATTGCTGATGTGTGTCAGATATGTCCTGTGTGTTGGAGTTTTGGTCCCTTCTCCATCATTACCTTTCAACTGTCCATCTAATGTAAATCCTGTCCAATACCAAGGTGCCTGCCTGAAATACAACATTTGCTACATTTACAAGACAGTGAAAAGGGAGCTGGAGTGGGGTAAAAATGTGAGCCAATAGTGCCAAGATCTCAATGAGCAGGCGTCCTGGGTCAGGACGGGATGGAAACTTGACCCCGCCCTTCCTTCTGTGCCCACTTCTGGGCACAGCCTCTCTCTATATTTGAACATAACAGTCCCCTAGGTATGAATTCTGTACTTTAAAGTACTGTTTTAAGGTGCAGTTATGTTTCTGAATTACAAACCAAACATCCTTTAAGACTCGAGGAAGAGTAAGCGAGCGATGTGTTAACACTAGAAGAAAAGCTGTGCTCAACTGTTGACATGGTCATGACATAGTCAGAGACCATTACAGAGACAAAGAACAAAAAACTTTGGGCTCTCAATTTGTTACTCATTAAAGGTACAATTTTCATTTTCTTTTAAGACAATCGGGAAACTAAAAGTGATTTATTTTTCTACAAACTGTTACTTGGGCCTACAGGTAGCCAGTAGGTAACTAAAAGCAGAGTAAAGCTTGACTTTCATTTTGTATCATTTTTACCTTAAAGGATGTGGGCCAAATCTCTTTGAAGGGATTGTTTAGGAAGTGTACAAATGTGGCCCATCCCCCTTTGAGACCAAGGACACCATGAGAGAACTTGTCAGGGATGTGTTCAGGAGTCTCTGATCATCCTCAAATCTTACAATTGCCATGGGTCCCAGCAGAGCTGCACATGACAGAGACCACCCCAAGCAAGAGAGATCAGTTTCTGGGAACAAACACATATAGATTCTTCCAAGCTAGGTGTGCTGGTACACCTGGGGGGGCTGAGGCAAGAAGATCATAACTCTGAGCTCAGCCTAAGTAACTTATGGATTTATGGAGAACTTGCCTACACAAACACACACCCCCTACACATCCACACAATGTGAAGCCTGTGAGCTCAATCTTCCATACCAAAAAAAAAAAAAAAAAGAAGATGAAGAAAAGAAAAAGAAAAAGAAAAACATTCTATGTAATTCAGAACTATGAAACCAGGTCTGAGAGAGTGATCAACCAACTTGGCCCATCAGCTACCTATGATTGTGTGCTATTCTCCTGGTCCCTGGTCATCACAGTGTGCCTCCCCCAGCTATCCCTCAGGCTGGGGTCCACTCCTTAGCTTCCTTTTTTTTTTGAGACAGGGTCTCACTTTGTAGTTCAGGCTGGCCCTGAGCTCAGCCTCATACTCACATCACAGCAGTCCTCCTGCCTCTGCCTCCCGAGTGCTGAGATTACAGGCATGAGCTACCGACACTGGTATGTGGTACTGGTTGCTGCTGGGTGTGAGTCTCCACGCCCAGTATCATACGTGGTTACCGGGGGATCAAACCTGGGTACTTGCACTTACAAGACAGGTGCTGGAACCACTGAGCTAAATCCCCATCCCCTTATCTTCATTCTTACTTTCCAGTTAAAACTGAACCTGTAAATTAATACTATCACCTTAGTTTCGCAGTGGACTCTTAACTTATGAGCTCAATTGGTTTCCTGAGAGAGGGGTGATTTTAAGTCATTACAGCTGGGATCTAAATGTTCACCTGAGTCCACGGTATAGATAACCAGAGGCAGATGGATCTCCCATTAACCTAATTAACCCGTCAGGCCAGTTACGACTTCAGGGTCTGCTGTAATTCCCATTGTCACTGAAGCAAGTGCCAGACTAGGTGGGTGCCCCTGTGAGAGCAGTTCCCCATCTTCATCTTCTTACCATAATAAGGGAAGTTCCAGGGAGTTCTGATTATACTCACACACCAACTTTTGTACCTATTACCTGGGCAGATTACGGCTCCACTGTGTCTGAATTAGCCCCCAATAAGGTTCTGTACTCAGGGGCACAGCCCACCCACCTCAGCAGCCTGTGGCACTCACAGTTAGTGTTCTTCTCAGGCAAGTCCAGCTGAACTTTTCAGTGTTGCCTGCCAGCAGAGAGCTTTCTTTGTCTGGCTTCTTTATCTTCCCAAGTGGTTCTGGAGGAGCTTTCTTCTGCTGAAACCTGGGGCATTAGTACAACTGCTGGGCTAATTGGAAATGCCTGAGAGAAGGTGTGCACTAGATCCCTGTAAACACGCTCCACACGCCTCACACGCTCCGCTCCAACCCTGCACCCACCCTGTCCTCCTGGCCCATCTCCAGCCCTGGCCCCCTCAAATCACTCTAGTCGGGAGAAAACTAGGTCTTATCCTAGACCAGCGGTGGTGAACCCTTCAGGGCTTTCAGTGACACAAACAGCTGGCTGCAGCATGCGTGCTCTCCGGTCACCACCATTATCTTAGACTAACTCAATCAGTATCTGGAGATGGGCCCAAGTGTCAATACTTCTAGAATCTTTGCAGATGGTTATGATAAACAATGGAGGATGAGAATCACTGACATGCATTAGCCCAACAAATTTGCTTAGTTACACTGTTAAATAACTGGATTAAAGTTGAAAAACTGGAATAAAGTTGAATAGCTCGTGAGTGAAAATGGATTGGCTATAAAATCCAGTTCATTAAATGGAATCTGGTGCTTTCTAAGTCACCTTTCAATCAATTCTAAATGACTGACTTTACTGATACATTTGAGAGAGGAGAGTTTGGGGAATCCCATGCTATCATGCCTTATTGAGGAGTGGAAAGCAAAGCAGGGAGGAAGAGGCCACACTAAAAGGAAAGCATTCCAGAACTTCCGCAATTCTATTTCTGAAGGCACTGTCAGTATTCTGCTAGTTATCTAGAATGCCAAACTGCAGAATTATCTTTGAGTTCTACTTTTGTTATCATATTTCTGTCTGGTCATTCCCATTTATTCTTTCTTCCAAATATTCTACTTCTTCTTTTTCGTTCATTGCCACATCCAAACCAAGACCTTTCCAACCTCATTCCTCAGCTATTGTAATTAGTGCATAAGAACATTTGCCAGAACCAGTTTCTCCTCGCTTTGTTCCCTCTTGCTCATTTAACTCTCTCCAAGTCACTCCAAAACAGTGTTTGCATCATTCTATCACTTTCCAAATCTTTACCAGTTGCAATTGTTTAAATGATCCAAATCCCTCACGCTTCCAAAATCTAGCCTACTGATGGCAAACAATGCAGTGCTTTCAATGATACAAACAGCCCACTGCGGCCTGAGTGCCACAGGTTCACCATCCCTGATCTAGCCGGACTTCTCTTTGTAAATCTAGCTGGCCACACTGTGAGAGCAAAACCCCACCATCTTCATATCACCCTTTTACTCAAGCACACATTGCTGCTGCACCACGCACACTTCCAGCACACACTGTGCATCTTGTGATGAGCAGGGCTTAGAAATCAGACAGTTAAGCTTTCAGTCCTCACTGTGCCTCTCACAAGCTGGATAACGTTGCAGAGCTACTTAGCCCCTCTGAGCTACCACTCTTCCTCTGCCAGGGGTGAACAGCAGTACTGACTTCACAAAGTGATTGCCAGGATTAAGGGAGTAAATAGGTAAAACAATACAAATAAGACTCTCAGACCTGGAAGATATTGTTACTAGTTTGCTTAAATGACTTCCTAAGCTTCTAGCTGCCCCTGACCTCCTTCCTGGGCTGCTTGCTAAGCTGGTCTCTCATCTCCAAATCACCATCTGCCCTAGGTCTGGCTGCTGGTGCCACACTGAGGCTTCGAGTCATATTACCCCCCTTGCCAGATGCTCCCTGGCCACCTCGAGAAGGTGCTGAAGGGGACACAGTGCTAGAAGAGGGTGGGAGGGGCTCCTGTCTGTAGAATGTTTGTGTCCACTGTATCTAGCAGCAGGTCCGATTTATCATTCTTCCCGTGTTCCAGGCCTGCCTTATGGTGGCTTTGGGTGACACCCGCCCCAGCAGGCTGTTTTGGAGGCTCCACACCCTGCAGAATGTTAGCTGCTTCCTGCCCTTCCCAGTCCTGATAGGTGGAGTAAGTATCCCTTTCTGCCTCCTGGTCTGTTCCACTGATGGGGTTGTTGCAATCATGGTGCAGTATGTCCTAACAGCCCTGCTGATGTCCTTCTCAAAACTTCTCTTCCCAAGTGGATGCAATCCATTTCAAGAAAGTCCCCATGACCACCTATCCAATGAGGTGACAAACTCTCCGATTCCCCACCAAGCTGGGGGATCCCTGGAAATCAACTCCTAAGGTGACTCTTGTCTCGCAGAGTTAGCATGGAAGGCCCGAAGTCTACCTTTTCCTTGCCTCATGTGTACCACAAGCTCTCATTCAGACCAGTCACTTAGTGCTCAATCCTATGAGGCCCTGAAGCATCTCCATGATTTCTATTTTAGTCTAGCATTTCATTGGTACCTTCTAATGAACCTCAGGCATCTTTTTGAAGAAACTACTGTGCGATTCCTAGGGTTCTGAGGCAGGGAGGTAGGCATGGGAACCCGCAACCACTCCCAAGGCCCACCAAGTGGACTTCTCTTGAGAACTCAAGCAGGTTTTCAATAGGATGACATGTACGTGAGGCCAGAGTGGGAAATATAAAAGTGGGACTATCACCATCAATCACCCTCTCTTCACATATCCCACCCTATCACGTAGGGTGTATCTTTTCCTCGACCAAACTCACTCTGCAGCGCCTATTTTTCTTGCCTTTGATACCTTTTTATCTTTGATAGATAAAGGTGAAACATTGCTACCATTTATGTTATTTATGTTGTTTATGTTATTTTCTACGAATTCTTAGTTCTGGAGAGAAAGAACCAAGAAATGACCTCTGAAAGGAGATTCCAGTATTGGTTATAGGTCCACCAAGAGCTCGGAGCTGCACGGCAAACATGGTGTGTGCAGACCTGTAGAACAGCCTCAAAACAGAACATAGCCAACTCTCTGTTCAATCCAGAACTTGGAGCATCCTGAGAAGGTGTCCAGACCTCTCACATATTCTAGATTCTTGCTAGTCCTGATCACCATCTGGATACAATAACCTCTGGGAAGTATAGTTTTATGGCCTACATAGATGCTGAAAGGTCTTCTGAATGGTTTGCTCCTTAGATGTAGCAAAACAGAAGCTTTCCTAGAATTTTGCAGGAATGCATATCCCGCGCATTAAACAGGAAGTGATGTCAGTTCACAGCATAGTTCTACCAGGGGATGTTTTCTCACAGACAGAATTTAATATTAAAAGTTATAAATAATGGTCTTAATCAGACAAAACATTTTACAGAGGTAGTCTAGTTTTCAAATTTCCTTCCATAAATTTGGCTGTAATTTAATAACCTAAACTTCTGCAAAAGGGAGTGACTGGCCCACTGAGACTTTTTCCCCAACAATTTCTACGGCGGCGCAGTGGGCCGTGACAGCGTGTTAGAGGGACGGTGTCGAGGACTCGGGAGTGTGGACTGATTATCCTGCAGTCCTCACCCTCCTCACAGGGCCTCGGCTTTTCTTCCTGAGAAGGTAGGCAGGCCTGCCTCGGGGTCAATTTGTAGAAACAAGCCGTGTCAGCACGTGGCTGCAGGAGAGAAGAAACTGAGGGGCGAAGGAGTGAAGTAGGCCTCTCCGCCAGGAGGGAGCACAGCGGCCAGAATTTAACATCCGCCTGCGCCTCCTCATTGCTTTGTTGCTTTGGAACACTTCATTAGAAATGAATGGGGGGCTTGTATTAGCAGAATAAGTAATTTCTGTTTTTTCCCTCTGCTTTTGAATTGTCAACCTGAGGATTTAGGGATGAGGTGGTCAATGGCACAGAAAAGCAATAGGAAGAAAATTTAGCACAAATGTACATTGAGCATACTGTGTGCTGGGCAGAGACCCTGGCGAGACCATGACAAAGGTTGCCCATTGCACCAGACATGAGAAGCTCGGTAATTACCAGTTAAGTTGGAGTGTGTTGGGGGAGCAGCAGTTTCTGTATACTCTCCACATGAATTAATGTGCTGTGCAGATCAGAAGAGCCCAGTTTTAATTATATATTGTATATGTATATATAAGTATATGTGTAATTATACATATGCAGATCTCCTACCATATGATATATATGTACATATACATATATATATATATATATATAGACACACACACATATACATACACATATGGTAATTCTATTTTAATTTTTGAAGAATCTCCTCCAAACTGTTTTCCCTGTCTACATAGTGTTACATTGCCACTAACAATGTACAAGGTCCAAATATTTTCATTTCCTCACCAAAACTTTTTTTTTTTTCTAACAGCCATTTTCACAGGTGTGTGATGTTCTCTCATTGTGCTCAGAGCTCTTTTTCTCTGATGATTGGTGAGGTAATGTTTGTTGGAAATTTGTATGTCTCTTGAAATGCCTATTCACATTCTTTCAATTCTTTATTAGATCTTTTGGTGGCGTGCTATTAAGTTGTAGAAGATCTTTACATATTTTACATATGCTGCTCCCCCAACACATTCTAACTTAACTGGTAATTATTGAGCTTCTCATGTCTGGTGTAATGTGGAACCTTCACACGTAAGTGAATCCCTTATCAGACATATAATTTGCACATATTTTCCTTTCATTCTGTTATTTCCTTTATTATGGAGGTTTGGTGTAGTCCTACTCATCTCTTTCTGCTTATTCATTAGTAAAGCATTATAAAGACCAAAAACATAAGGTTGTCTCAAATTTTCTTCTATAATTTTTATTATTTTATCTTTAATCTACTTTGAGATAATTTTACTATAAATAATACAGGGAAAGGATCCAATTTCAATCTTTCACATATGGATACACTATTTTCCCAGTATCATTTATTGAGAAGCTATTTTTTTTTTCTTGTTGTGTTCTTGTTCTTAGCTTCCTTGGTGAAAATGAGCTACCCATTTGTGCATTCATTGTTATATTTCTGCCTTTCTATTCTGTTCCCTTGCTTTATTATGTTTTATGTCAGTATTATACTTTCTCAAGATTATTTTGATTATTTGGAGTCATTAATGGTTTTACATGAGCTGTAGGATTACATTTTCTGCTTATCTTATAAATACCATTGGAATTTTGATAGAGATTACATTGAATTTATAGATTATACAGGGTAGTGTGGACATCTTAATAATATCTTCTCATACATGAATATATAATGTCCTTCAATTATTTTTGTTTTCTTAAATTTCTTTCATCGATGTCTTCAGTGTACATGTCTTTTACCTCTTTCCCTAAATTTATTTTCAAAAGTTTTATTATTTCTGATGCCACTGTATATAGGATTGTTATTTATTTGTTTGTTTGTTTGTTTATTTATTTATTTTTTGAGACAGGGTCTCGCTTTGTGGTTCAGGCTGGCCCTGAGCTCAGCCTCCAACTCACATCACACCAGTCCTCCTGCCTCTGCCTCCCGAGTGCTAGGATTGCAGGTGTGAGCCATCACACCTGGCACTGTGGTATGTGGTACTGATTGCTGCTGGGGTGAGTCTCCACACCCAGTATTGTTATGTGGTTACCAGGGATCGAACCCGGGCCCTTGTGCTTGCAAGACAGGCGCCAGAACCACTGAGCTAAATCCCCGGCCCTATAGGATTGTTATTTAATTTTGGGGACAGTTTGTTGTTAACCTTCTAGACTATCTGTCTCCCAGTTCCAGAAATCTTTGGTTTACAACAGGTTATGCTTATGGTTGAAGTACAGGGAAATAGCAAGTAAGTCAAGATTTCTCAGGATTCTCAAACTAAGATTAGTCTGGATTTTTTTTTTCAACTCACAGTAGGAGAGAACTTTCAAGAGGTAACTACTGTAAATTTGCTCCAGACGTGGCTGATGATGAGATGTTTTCAATCCAATGTACCAAACTACACTGTGCAAAAGATTCATCCACGTACTCAGGAGCTCAGGCTATCATGTGAGTGGGCTTGGGAGGAAAATTAGGACTCTGATCACTCCCCTCTTCCTTCTTCCTCTCTGTTCCCTTCTATTCTGTCTGCTGACCACCAGTAACACAAATATGGAAAATACAAACATAAATAAGTTCATAATCTGATAGAAAGAATAAGGAAGAACATTAAAATGTAAAAGTCTGAGGACTTGTCATAGGGAGTTTTGAGAAAACTTCTTACACATGACAGGGGAAATCAAGTTTGATGTCAGTATTTTTTTACCTTTAGAAGATAGATGGGTAGGCAGCGTGGAGAGATAATGTTGAAATAAATATCCCCAGGCCTAGTTTAGTTGTCTTCTGTATGGCAGAAAACTAGTTGTGGGATAAGTGGAGCTTCTGGTTTTCCAAAATCTATCATGTTTCTTGAGTACATTATTACAGCTTTTGGAACGAAAAAACATCTAGAGATTTTTTAAAGGCAAATGTATACAAGTCCTGAAAATCTGCATGGAGAATAGCGCTTCTTGTTGAGATTCAAAAGGGAACTTTCGGACTTGATATGGGAGCCACAGTAGAGCCTCCCGGGTTTGGAGTTGTCTGTGGACGCAATTACAGGTGAGAAAGGCACAGGAATCACGGTCCAGCACAGGTGTCATGACTCAGACTTTCCGTTCTTGTCTGGAGTGTGGAAGGGAAGTAGGCAGATTCCCTACATGACCTTTTCGATACATCTTGGACTGAAGTGACCTTGTGATCGCTGGACAGTCACATTTGACACTTGCATAAAAAACCCTACTTGTCTATAATTTGGCTGTGTTTGGATCTGATATTTTCCACAATCCAAGACCCTAAATAAATATGGGCAAAGGTGTTCAAAAGAACTGACGATAGAGAACTGGCACGCATTGCAGGTCTCAAGTAGCAAAGTGCAGCAATGGTGCCATTAGAATAGCTAATTCCTGCTCATGGTGATAGCCGCAGGCCCGTCAGAACTGGGGCTGCTCAGCTAATCGAAGTGCCCTGAAGGTTCTCTCTGCCCTCAAGAAACTGATAAATGGCTCTTGGCCAGTTCCTTATATGGCTACAGACAGCCCCAAGAGATTGAAATGTATTTTGGACACAATCTGATTCTCATTTGTCAAGGGCCTCAAGCGCTTAGCTTTGCAGCCAAGAGAGACACCAGAGGACTTCAGGGATTCTGTCCCAGTCCCACATCAGTCACTTTTGCTCTGAAGATTCCCCCTTATCTCAAAAAAGAGAGAGGTGCCTGGAGCTCATCATACTGTGTTGGGCAATGGCTTAGATAATTGAAAGCACAGGGAGGAAATCAGAACCAGCCAGAGATGTACAGGAAAAAGTGGCACTTGACTCATCCACCTTTGGAGAGCTGCTGGGGCCCAGGAGAGTCACTGCCTAGGCTGCCTTGAGTAGGCCACATTGGCCATCTGTGGTGCCTGTTTATTGCTCAGAAGAGCCACGCCAGACAGGTGGGTTACTGGCCTCAGCTTTGTGAGACCATGCCCAGGGCCAAAGACCTCACATGAGGAGCACACTGGGTGTCCTGGCTCACTGCTGTGCTCTCAAAGCTGGCATAACCTATTTCATAGTATACATTAAATGAATTGAGCAAAGGAAGAAGCTGGTGGCTCGTTAGAACTTCGATTCTGCAGCAAGTGGAAATAAAAAGATAATGTCATAGTAGGCTTTACTGAAGTGACTACGGAGATGACATCCTATGCAATCCCTGAAACTGTCTCTTGATGGAATGACACATGCTCAGGAACGTGCCAGCCATGACAATGAAAACTGCGTTCGAATGTTAATACTGCCAAAGGAAAAATATTGTGGCTTTTTGTCGACACCAGAGATACTTTCTGGCACCCACTGTGAGCCTCCCACTCAGTTGCTGGCCCCCTCAGAAAGCTACGAATCCCCCTTCTAGGCAGCTCTAGAAAGAAATGCTTTTCACGGTCCCCCAGTAGACTTTTCTTACTGGAGGGTACATCTTCCCTAAAAAGTATGCAACGGAAGGGGAAAAATCTCCCAGGGAAAACAAGAAGCCAGGAATGGAACAGACAACTCTCCGAGGCTGCACTCGTGGCAGCCCATATTTAATGTGGAGCTGTAACTGCAGAGTGAGAGCTATTCAGAAATGTATACCCAGGAGTATAACAGGCTGTAATATATGAACTGATTTTGGAGTAACATGTAATATGCTTAACATAACATTGCAACCAGGGGAGCCATTTTTTTCAAAATGGAACAACAAGGGAGAATAAATATCATTAATTCAGAATGAGTGACATGGGAGTTTCCAGTTAGCAGGGGATTTTCTCACTCTGACATCAGATTCTAATTGCAGAGGGAGCAGCCTGGTTGTCAGTAACTTGCTTTTTAAAAACATAAAATATGATTGTTAGATATGAGACCCAAAGCTCCTAGAGTTGCTGATTGGGTTCCTAAAAACCCAACTTGGTGAAGTTTCCACTTGGTGTGGCCCTAGAGGGCATTACAGTTACTACTGGCTACTGCAGCCCACAGGCCAAACCTTAATGGGCTGTCGGCCATACCTATTTCATTTTTCTTAGGTTCCTAGAGAAGGAATACTTGAACTGTGGAAGCTGCTCCAATCTTCAGTTTCTCCACTTAGTTGGTATTTGTCCACTGGGGGGTAAAAAGCCTGAGACCTTTGTGGGGCTACAGGCTTGGCAATCAAGGAACTCCAAGGCCTGCTCGGCAGGCTGGAGTGGATACTCCATGTACACTCCATCGTCCATGTGCATGATGCCTGAGTAGGAAGCATGGCAGAATTTCAGGCTCGATGCAGCCTGAGATTTCACTGCAAATTCTTTCCGGATGGGTGATAGGCTCAGAATGACCATACACTTTGTTTGTGGGAAGCTCCTTTTGATTCAGTACTGGTCTAGTCCAATGTTTTCTGAAATACATGTTGTAAGATGTTGCTATATATTCTTTATAAGAGAGGAGAATGTCCTAGGATCCAACTAGGGAGAGAAATGTTGGGGTAAGCAGATTGCTTTATTATGGGACTTCGTATTACCTTTGACATCATGAATTTTCCAGGAAATAGTAATGGTTACAAAGCACTTCATTGAAAACATTTCACTGGACTAACATTTCTCATAGCTTCCTGTGGAAAACACTGGTCCGGTTGCAGGAAGACCCTCTCCTGTTGAAGTCCATGACACTGCACCTGCTCTTGTATTTCTGCCATCTGATGGCACGTCAGCTCCTGATATCCTACAATATGTATGATTGGAGCATGAAGGACAATGTGCAATCGCCTTGTCTTATGAGATCTTCTCAGGCACTGCCCCAGTGAAGGGGTCGTGCATCCTAGTGTACTTCCCACGGGAATAAAGGTCAGGTGAAGACGATCCGCTTCCACCTGGCGGGACATGGTAGGCAGAGATTGAAGCAGGCAAGTGCGCATCCTGTGGCAACATGATGTGGTGGTCAGGCTCCAAGTGCCAGCTCCAAACCAGATTGAAACTCAGGGTGATGCCAAGGAGGGGATGACAGTAGGACTTAGTTCACAGGGTGGCTTGAAGGATCAAAGGTTAGACAAATTGATGGTGAGTTTTATATGCCAACTTGAGTAGGTCCTGGGCCACCCAAATTAAACATTAGTCCTGAGTGCACTGGGGAAGATGTTCCCAGATGAGACTGAACTGGAGGGCTCGGTTTACAGTCCACCCTGATAAGATAGGTGGCTTGTCCTGTCTGTTGAAAAACTGAAGAGAACAAACAATTGCACATGCAGGAATTTGCCCCTGTATCCTGGCTGGAGCCATCATATCCCATCTCATCTCTAGCCCTGGAATTATAACAAACTTCCAACAAACACTGAACCCATCTGGTTCCCCCCAGGTCTCAAGCCTTCAGTTTCAGGCTGCACTGCAGATGACAGTGTATGTGTGTGAGCATGTGTGTGTGTGCATGCATGTATCTGTGTGTGTCTTATTGGCTGTTTCTCGGAAGACCCCAGTACAACATAGCATGTAAAGCACCTTATATAGTGTCTCTGGCACATAATAAACATGAACAATGATAGGTTAGGGAATGTGGAATAAGAAGAAATAATATCTCCCAGATAAAGTCTTACTGGCACAGTTTTCATAAAAGTGCCTTACTACGCTGCTGTTTCAAGAACAGAATCGTATTTTTTTCTTCAGTTTAATAAGTATTTTTGCAGAACTTCTGTAGAATGATGTTCCCTTCTGGTTTAATGTCATTATCTTCCCTATCCTTAGTATCTAGCACCTCTACCTTTCTGCCAAAACCCTGAGCTTTGTTAAGATGAATGCCTATGTTACATATAGAGTATATTTGTGCATGTGCACGCATGCGTGTGCACACACACACATGCACACGCACACGCACACACATTGCTACTCACCTTTTCATTTCTGTAGCATACTCCTATGATGCATCAACTTATAAAGAAAGGAAGTACTTGGGCTCACTGTTCGGAAGTGTGGGTTCCCAGCTGGTTGTCCTCCTCATTTCGGGCCCACAGCAGTACATTATATTGGGAGCACATAGGAGCATGAGACAGTCAGCTCATAGTGGGGAGTGAATGATAGAGGAAGTTATAGGACCTCACAATCCCCTTTTCAGGGCAAACTTCCTTCTAGGCCCCATCTCTTACCACATCCCACATCCCAATAACACCAAGCAGTGGACTGACCCCTTAATGCATGGGCTTTTTGGAGACATTTCCAATCTAAACTAAATGATATGCATGCATGCGTGTATGTGTGTGTATAATACTATAGACTTTAGTTTTAGTTCTCCTCTATGGTTCCTGGCTTTAGCCTTTGTCACTTGCCAAGTGACTAAAACAATAAGCATTCCTCTGTTAAAGATTTGACCTGTCCTTGGTTCAGACGCCAGCTTCAGAAGAGCATTTGAGTTATAAAGGAGACAGTCATAGCAGGATGCATTGGGTCTCAGAAAGTAAAGTATTTCTCTCTTGCCCTCTTTATACCTGCTCCCTTTTCTTCCCAGTGCAGGCCACAGAGACTAGAATTTCTGTTTCCCAAGAAAGGTTCTAGAAAATGAAAAGAGAATCTCATCTTCCCCTACGTCTCTATCTTGGAGTTTGGCCATAAAGAAATTCTCTGGCCCACCTTGATAATACATTTTAAGACCCCAAGAGGCCTGAGAGGAGGAAAGCTGGGGCAAGAAGAATCTCACACACAGGTTTCCCACCCAGTAAATCAGCAGTAGCTCAGACCCTTCGTCTAATCGCGTGTTTGCAGTGTGTCTGCCACAATTTTGTTTGTGCAATTGAAACTTAAAAGGACCAGCTTCAGAGAACTTCCAGACAGCTGGGCACGTGGAGGCTCAGGGGAAGGTGAACTAGATCTACCCACATGCTGGAGAGGTGCTGCACTTGAGCGCCATGGCATAAGCCCTGGTGCCTGTGACCTTTCCAGTCTTCTCCTCTGTATCTCTTCATCTTGCTATTTGCTCATTTTCAGGCTACCTTAAAGGAGATGAGTCAATGTTTCCCTGAGTTTTGTGAGCCACTCTAGCAAGTTACCTGAGCCTAAAGAGGAAGTCCCACAAAGCCGAAAGTCCCGGGCCTGGGACTGGTGCAGCCAGTCTTGAGGGTTGAGAGCCCTGTATGTAGACTCCAATGCTATCTCCAGGAAGACAGCCTTAGCATTGTTGGAGAAGAGGCTCAGCTGTGTTTGCTGCAGAGCTGCTTGCTTGCTTTCTTGAGGAGAGAAAGCTCCACACATCTTGGGATCCTGGAAAAGATCAGTATTGTGAGCATGCAGTAAGAAAAATTGATTGATTTTCCTCAGTGCCCTCAGAATGCTATACTGTAGAAATCAGATTTGTTGTGCTCCAGTGGGAAAGTCAGAGAAGTTAATATGTAAGTTAAGCATTGTGAAGAGTGCTACCACTGAAGGTCCTATTGGGAGAGAGTATAACAACATCTTTGGCATGTAGGAGGTTCTCAATAGATTCAGACCCGTGAAGGAATGAGTAGAGAAATGAATCTAATTTGTATTAAATGTCAAGGAGGTCATCTGATTTGCAGAGAAAATTATTTTTGAGATGTTAATTCCTGTTTTCTCCTTTTAAACATGAACCGAGGATCAACAGTGCTTTGTCCTAAGAAGTTATAAGGCAGAAAAGCACAAGCAGCCTGAAAGACTTTGCAGTCAGTGGAGCCTCTCCCAACAGCAGGGCCATCCTGGGAGTCTGGGAAGGAAGCTGCAGGAGCTGAAGGGCAGCACGTAGACCTCTGAAAGGGTGGCAGGGCAACACATGCGTGGTGTGGGATCTGAACCAAGGGACTCTGAGGTCCAGTTGCCTGTTCTCTGAAGTTCATTGCCTGCAGAAGTAGACAGACAAACACATTGGACAATTCAGTACTCTAAAAATCAACCAGGACATTCAGGCCTTGCTCACTGCAGTTCCAGTCTGGAGAGACAGCATCCTGCTCATGACTGATGTGAAGTTCCCAGATGCTTTGGGAGGATGGAACTCAAAGCTGAAAACAAACAGTTTAAGTTTAAAAAAATTATATTCCTTGCACATTCTGGAAAACTGTAACTCTCTACCTCTTCCCTGGTAAACCCACACCCTCCTGAGCTTAATTGCCTTTTTAGGGTGGTCAGTTGAGGTTTTCAACTCTGCAGTTTCTTTCTAAGGACAGTCACCTTCACACTCAAGGCTGAAGTCCAAAGATGCAAGGGTGTGTGGAATTGACTCAAAGTAAGTAAGCAAAGTGAGTAGAAGAAAGTGGGGAAGGGAACTTGCTTCTTGTTTTATCTGTTCTGGCTAGAGGACTTTAGATACTATTCTGATGGAGATAAGGGAAGCCACCTGAAGGTTATCTTTGCTCCAGCCCATATGACTCTCTAGAACATCGCTCCCCTCTGCACAGATATTTCTATTTCAACTGGTTCCTGTCTGACTAGCCTCCACTATCCCGACCCTCAAAGTCAAACCATAAGATTAGATGCTTCAGTGTACCCTCTGAACATTTTCATTTCTCGCACAATCAGCCCAAGGCCATCACTTCTGCAGAGCAGATGATGACAGAGGACAGGAACAGCGGCACAGGCTCCCATCTCTCCTGGTCAGCGCTTCATGAGGGCACCACTTACTTCAGTCTGCTCAGTCTGGTGAAATGCATGGTCAGGGGATGAGGGCGACAGCAGCAGACCTGGTGGAAGGAACGCAAACATTGTCCCCGAGGTCACGCTGGGGAAAAGATGAACTTAGAAACTAGGAAAAGAGGGATAAAAATGTGAAAAGTAGAATCAAAGGCTACTTACAAGTAGTCTATAGGTATAAGGTATCAGGGTTTGCTATATTTATGCTTTCATTAGATTTTGCAGAATAACATTAGAAATTAATCCCTCATGGATCACAAGTGTGAGGCTAACTTGGACAGCTTAGCCAGACTTTGTCTCAAAATAAGGAAAGTCAAAAGGGCTGGGTTGTGGCTGACTGGCAGAGTGCTTTCCCAGCATGCTCAAGCATGCTATGTCCAGTGCTGTTTAAAAAAATATCTTTTGGAATAGTAAGGAAGAATAAATTCTCAAGAAATGCCAATAAATAAATAAATAAATAAATTCAATAAAATAAATGAATGCAAAAGTGATCATTCATAAATAAAAAGAAAGCAAAAACAATTTCTAGAAAAAGCAAAAGGAGACCAGTTCATGGCAAAGTGAACTGAACAAGAAAGTTATGGAGGAGAAAATTTATAGCCATATATATATATGGCTATAAATATATATATGTATATGTATATATATATATATATATATATATATATATATATGTATATGTATATATATATATATATACACACACACACACACACATATATATTCTTTTTAAAGTAAGGTGAGCCAAGTGCTGCTTTAAATAAATTAGAAAAATTATAATTCTTATAAGTAAGAAACTAGGGAGAGCAAATAGAAGCTGAAAATAATAAAATATATAATGCAATAATGGTTGAATGCATTAATTAAAATCTTGTTTCTTTGAAAGAATAAAACTTCCGAGGATGATTAATAGGGGAAAAGAGAGAGACAGCAAAAATAGATACAACTAGAAATGAAAAAAGAGATACAATACAAATACAGAAAAGATGATATATGTAAGTTATGTGCCCACATCACTCTGTGCCAACACATTTGAGTGTCTGTAAAAAATAATAATTTCCTAGAAAAATGTTAGATCAATAAGAATAAGAAGTGATAGGCCAATTACTGTAGCAGATAGTAAAGTTTGAAAACATCTACCATTAACAAGGCACCACAACCAGAGGATTTGTGTTGAACTTTGTCTAATTCTGCAAAAGCAACTGCAGTATTTACTCAAGACCATATGACAATACAGAAGGCTGCTCACACCTGTAGTAAAACCACAGTGTCCTTGATATAGATAAGTATTGATAAAGGAAATTGAAAACAGAGCTACAGATAATTCCATTTAATCACATTGTATCACTTGTTTATGTCTCTAGATTGAATTTGCCAGTTAAGGTATTTGTATTATAGCAAACACAAATATTAGCTGAGAGAGTAAGGAAGAGTCTTCACAGAGAAAAGCTCCCCAGAAAGCATTCAGATACATCCTCACACAGAAACAAAGGCAAAAAAGCAGAGTGCAGCTTGGTTCTAGTTTGCATCTCCATGAAAGGTCAGGAACCCTGGTTCTTGGGTAAGAAGTAATCAACTTGTACAACCACGAATATTTTAAGTGGATACTGTTGCTTTGGTTGCTCCAGTTGGGCTTCTCCACAGACTTTCATAGCAATTTAAGGGGGGGTTGTGCTAGATGCATGTTGTTTGGAGCAGAACTGGAAGATAGCTATCTTCCTGGGTCCACATACTGGGAGGCCATTACTGCAAGAATGAGTTCTGAGTGAGCTCAGGAGTTGGGCAAAGAGCTGAGGAGAAGGTAGAAGAAAAAGATAGCAGTGGCGTCACAGCCTGCTCTGAGTGACTATGAATCATTGAGCAAAAGTTCGGTAAATCCACATAATTTGCTTTCCTTAAATTCAGAGATGTTTCCTTCCTCTTTCCCTGATTAGTTCTTCTGGTCCATGGACTCACTTCCTTCAAGAAATCTGTCGCCTACTGCAGCACACATGCACACCTCTCCTCATTCTGTCTCTGTTTTCTACCTGTGCTGCTCCCATTTAACCTCATTACCCCTCAGAGGTAAAAGTCTTCATCTTCATTTCTGTGAAGTGGCTCCAATGCCTTTATTATTAAACTCCTTAGGCACATTTAAATCTTTGCATTTCTTTGCTGCATTTTCTAGCATGTCTAATTACTATAGGTCATATACCTAGGACCTATAGCTTTTATGGCTTTCATTCATTTAGGACTTACCCACAATCTGGAATCCTAGCTTGAGCAGGCCAAACTCTGTTTAGTTTTCCCCCTATGAAATCAAAGAATTTTATTAAATAATGACTTACTCTTTCAGCTGTACAATTCTAATCTTTCTCTGATCTTTGTGAGTTGGAACCAATCTCTCTCCTCTAATATAAATAATGCTTTATTTGTACCTTTATGCACTGCACTAGTATCTTTACCAAATCACTTGAGCATCTGTTCTATGGCAAGAGTTGTGTGTGGTAAGATGAGCAGAGTTCAACAAGACAGACATGCCCCTGTACCCAAGAGTCACCCTACTAGTGTGGATATAGGGTCAACCTCTTACTGATTTCTTTAAGAGCAGAAGCCAACTGTATATTCCCATTAGGGCTCTGCACAAAGCAGGTACAAAGAACAGTTTGCTAAAAACATGAGATGCAATGGTGCCCCTGAGCATTACCTGGCAGCCTGGATGCTCTTGCATGGAGCCCAGGAATCAGCTCAATCTGGTTGGGAAGAGTAGCTGTGCTCCCTGGACACCACCTGCTTTAGCATGGGTGGGAAAGATTTAGGGTTCTAAAGGAAAAGGAAAACAAACTATGTAAAGGACAGTCCTGTTTTTAATGCACTGGATTGAGATTTTAAATAGAAGTACTTTTCACTTCAGATAGAGGATTCAAGTTTATTTATTTTTCTTCTTTTGCTTAAGTAAAGCCAGATGCTCTGCAAGGTACGAGCCATGTGGAGGGCTTTTAAAGTTGGTGAGGACAAATGGTCGTTTTGGTTCAGATCACAAAGATACTCGAAGAATGCTCACACTGAAGCATCAGGAAGGCAAACATGGTAAAAAATAAAACATATTCTGATGGGAAAACATTCTAAAAATGGCAACATGGGTGAAGTATGTACATTCTATAGTAACTGATGGGTCTATAGCTTCTCATCAGTAGTTTTCTTCTCACTTTTCACATAGGGATAATAAAATTATTCCTGGAGTTGCAGTGCTGAAAACTGGACAGCAGGTACAGCCCCAGTTGGAACAACCTGCTGGGTACTCACATATTAGTCGCTTAAGTTACCGGATATATTCACCTTGGAGCGTGTGCGTGTGCGTGCGCATGCGCACCCACGTGCCTACGCACAAGCCTGACTCTGACCTATGAGAATGCTCAATTTGGGGTTGGTACTTTTGAGATGCGATTTTCCTAGCCAATGATTGCTAAAGGCCTGCTACGAGGACTTTCATCAGCAAAGAAAACCGCAGTGTGGTGTTCAGCAGACGGGTCCCTGGGGAGTTAATGTAAACCATAGGTTCATTTGGAACATTTTCAGGTTGGAAGGAAGATACAGGAAGACACAACTGGTTGCTGCAATACACAAAAGTTTATTTTTTTACTTTTTCTTCTTTTCTGGAGGCAAAGTAAAATAGAACTGAACATCAGTGAATTTTGTACAACAAAAACAGATTTTAATATGGAACAGAGAGTCCATGAACATTTTAAAATCTCGGAATGGCTTCCCTTTTCAAAGTCATGCTTTCTTGCGGTCCAAGAGGAGTTGGCACAGAAGAGACAGTGGCAGCCAGCTGGGGGAGGAGAGTGGAGGGCGATGGCTCCCCTCAGATCCGGGTCAGCTGGTGCCACAGACTAGATGGGAGGATGCTTTCCACCTTCTCCATGACAAAGTTTAAGGGGGCAAACAAAGTGCTGAGGAACTGCAAAGAAACCAGAGAGACAGGGGAGTCAGGAGAGACAACGTTCATGACTCTAAGATGAACCTCTCCAGCCCATGCCCACATCCTGTGAGGCTGCACGAGGCTGCAGTCACTTTCATGTTTACGGGGAACATCAGACCCCGGTCCAGCCCTGCTGTCCAGCGCTGCTCCTAACCCTGGCAAACAAGGGGAGAGCATCTGCTATGCTTCTGAGGTTCCTAGAAGGCTTTGGGATTTGTGGCTGTCCATGCAGATGAGAAGTGTCATCAAACAGGAATGAAAGGTGGATAGCAAGAGAGCTGAAGAGTTAGAAAATGGTGACAATTTAGGCCATCTGTTCATCCAGCTGAAAGTAGAACTCACTTTTAAAAAGTCAAGTTTGTCCAGTGTGGCTAGCTTTGGGGTCCTATTGTCTCCCAAACACCTGCGTTGCCTGGGCTCATTTCTGAGAGACATGGTTGGCAGCCAGCATCACAGGAGCTTGCAGGAAAACAGCAAATGGGCTACTTCACGCAGGACCTGTCCTTGTTGAAGCAGAATGCTTCTGAGTGGATCTCTGTGATTTTTTAATTGGGTTACTTGATTAACTTTCTGCTTTTCACATAGAGAATGATGCTCATTAGATGTTCCTTTTAAGAAAGCCAAGTGCTTCACCTGAGACTCACTTATAACCTTAAATCCATTTTGATTATGTTCTGGGCAAGAATCAGCTTCTTTCTACAAAGCAGCCAGCATCTGGCAGAAGAGACACACTGTTCCAGTCAAGGAAAAGAAGGGATGTAGATGGCTTCTCTGCCCGATTCAGAATAAAACATTGCCTTGCTAGTATTCAGCACTCCCATCTCTTACTGTGGAGGGGCTGGTCCTAATCTCCTGTCCAGAACACAGCACCATTAATACCATCAAGACTTTCCATTAAAAGTGTAGGTAAGTAAATGTGTACAGGGAACATGTGATCCTGAAGTTTCAAGGGAAATGAGTTTAGTACATAGTGTGCTCAATGAAGCAAAACAGATTCTGCAATTGGTCAGATGTCTATGGGATGTAGGTCTTCCAGGCCTATGGGGAGCAAGTGTCTCAAACTCAGACATTTTCCCCAACATTCCTCCTCTTTTTTAAACAGTAGAAAACACTGGGAAGATTAGAGATAAATTATAGCAGGATCATCAGGTGTGAAATTTAAAGAAAGGAAACTCAACATAGTTTTTCCAGTCTGTCTCTGTATTAGCTGAATATACTTGCTCAGGTACACACTTAGGTGCTGAGTAAGATATAAAAGGGTCCAGGACAAAGCTCCACTGTTAGGAGGCTCAAAGCTCAGTGTGTGTATGGCAGGGGGTGGGGGTGGGGCAAAGCCATTAGGTGTAGATAGAGAAAAATAATAACCACATAGGCCACGGTAACAATTAGAAGCCCAGAGAAAAGTGCCAGGAGGGTTCAGAACAGGGAGACAACCAAGCTTGTTGAAAAGATGAAGAAAACTTTTGTGAGTCAACTAATGAGTGGACAGTTGGAGTATCAAAAGATAGAAATGGATGGAAATATGATAGGGTGGTCCCTCCAGGGGTAAGAACAGAAATATGAGCAAAGGGGGCTCAACAAACAGCCAGAACAGAAAGGAAAAAGTGGAATGGTAAAAAAAAAGGAATGGTCAAAAGACTGAATAATTCAGTTTAGCTGGCTAAAATATACTGAATACCAGGCTACAGTTACAATTGGGAAGCAGGCAGCCATGTTAGTGCTGCAGCAAAGGTGATATGGTTCTTTCCTCAAGGAAGTGTTAGATCTGTGGTAGTTTCCTATAACCTGAAACTATGCTTTCTTGAATACACAGGACACTTGTGATTCTCATTCTGTGTACCATGAGATGCTCATCCTTTTCTGATTAGTGGGACTGTGTGCTACTGTGAATGCAGCTAGAAGGCCTGTGAATAACTACTGCTCAAGTCCCTCAAAAATCTTTAGCAAAATCCGAGTCATAAGAGCATGATATGAAACAAGTTTACTGACTGCATTAAGTCAACATAACACTATGAGCTTAGCTAAGTGCTAAAGTGGCCTGGATAAACTGAAGACTCTGATAGGTGTTGGAAGATGGGGCTCAATGAACAAGGTGATACTGTTCGTGGTTATCATATCTTAGAGGCTCGACTAACACCACATTTAGAATTCCTGCTGCTGTGAGGTGGGAAGGAACTGCTGAACATTAGCATGAGCCTGTGCAGCCACGGGAGGGTCATCACTCAGAGTCAGAACAGACTGACATGGGGCACTAGGGCGACTTGATGTGAGGTGCAGAAGGGAGAGGTTACCAAGCTGGCTCAAAATGAAAACCTTGCTTGTTGCTTTGGCACAGACTCAGCTTGGAAAAACAGCACAAATGTGAGGCTTCTGCAAGTTCAGAGGCCAACTTTACTGTGTGCGATGTTTGTAACTACCACCTGTTCCTCCTCTGCACAGTAAGAAGCATTAGCTTGTCCTTTCCTGGGTTAGACCCTGCCTTCTTAACGAGGTTCCATGGCACAAAGAAGCCTGGTGTCTATGAGGGGTTACTTCTCTTTCACACTGAGAAAGGCTCGTGTTTGTCACGGAAGCCTACCTGACTGTTGCAGGATCAGGTTGGATCTGCCCCACCTCACTAGTGCGCATCCTCCTCCCTGCTCTGCTCCCACAGGAAGAAGCAAGCAGTGCAGAGACATTTGAAGCCCTGGACCCACTCACTTAGCAACTGGATCCGGTGGCTTTTATCAGGAAATAGTCTCAAAGTATAGGGATCCTTCTTGTCCCTCGGAATGCTGTGAAGTGTGCGGCTGTATTTCTTCAGATGTTTCAAAGTAAATTAATATTTTTTGTTCAGAGACCAAAACCATGCCCAGAGAGAAATAGCAGTTTCACTTCTTAAACTCAGGGACAAATTTATTGCCTGAAAAGTTAAGTCTGAATGAGCCAAACCAGGCAACCTGGAACAGCCCATCTGTCTCAATGTCTAAAACTTCTGTCCAAGAGCAGAGATAAACGGTTAGATTTTTAACCAAAATGCTCCATAATTCTATCAGTGTCCTGTGGTGAGAAAAAGCAACTGAACTAATAAAAAAGAGAGAGTGACACTTCAATTGCTTGCTCCTCCTTTTCCCGAAACACCATCACTTAAAAGAAGGTCATGGCGCCACCACGCTTCATTAACATTAGCAACGCCTCCTCTTATCTGAATAAGTTCCAGGTGCCCTGCTGCAGGCAGACAATTGACATCTCACTATAATCAATATCAGACTTCAAAGAGGTCAGGGCCTATAAATGAAGATGAGTCAGAAGTCAGGGGGCTCCATCTCAGGAAGGAGAGAGACCAGAGGAGGAAAGACAGGGCTCTTGAGAGCAACAGGGTCAGAAGGCTGACCTTCCGTCTTCTGTGAAGAGCTGGGTTTGTGGTGAGAACTTATTTATATGAGCAACCTTATCTTGGTAACCAAACATTCTAGGAAGAGTTAGTCCTAAGTCATTGAGGTAGATTAGATTAGGGGGAAAGCCAGCTGAAACCTCTCCTCTCACTCTTTCCCAGGGGCTCAGCCCTGGATGTGGGCTTCTCACTGGAGGCAGGTCACAGCGTGAACACAGCGGAGAGTTCCCAAGCTGCGGAGCCTGGCGGGTGGCAGTACAATCTCTGCATCTGCTAGAAGTCATTACACCAGGGCCATTATCTTAGGAGACCCCGAGAAAATCACTTTCACAAGCTGCAGAAGGTTGCAGGCATCCTATAGGGCAGCAGTGATAACCTGCCTGCGGGGCTGGGGTGGGGGCCTGAGGACAGACCAGGGTGAAGCTGTGGAGACCCAGAGGGTGGGCCTGTTCCCTCAGGCTGTCCGTCTTTCCGCCCCACCCCCAGTCTCTCCAGACGTTTTGGAAGCTGCTGGGCCTTGATGAAGGGCATGATGGCTGGGATGGTCCTCAGGCAGAGGTTTAAAAGCAAACTTAATACAACTACATTTGAAAATCACAGGGGTTTAACAAGGTTCCATGGCACAAAGAAGCCTGGTGTCTGTGAGGGGTTACTTCTCTTTCACACTGAGAAAGGCTCGTGTTTGTCACACGTGGGCGGAGGATAAAACACAAGGAACTGAAAGGCTGATTTCTACTTTATTTGATCCTTTAATCCTAAATATACCAATGCCTCAGGAACAAGGCGAGTGACCCCTCATCTGATACGAACTCAGTCCAGTATTGGGCAGAAACTGATATAGAACTTTCCAGAAAATGCTCAGTTGCGTTCTGTTTACTCTCCTCTACACCCCCAGTCTCCCTGCTGACCAAAATACTCTCAAGCAATTAGTCCTCCTTCTGTTGTGTAGTTATTGGCCTCAGGTGGACCTGACAGCTCAGCTATCCAGGCTGCCCCCCAGCTGGTTAAACAGGAGTTGGGGAGCATCATTCATTTTTAAACTCTCTCCATGATTCTGAGGCACAGCCTGGCCGAACCCACTGATCCCTGGGAAGCGCTGGACTGAATAACACTTAGCCCACTACTTGTGGCTAAATGGTGGCTCAAAAGTTGGGTGTTAATGAAACCAGAATCTTTGGGAGAAGATTCTCAACTGCTATCCAGAGTCTGGGACACAAATTCCTGGGTAGTAACAGCAAGATTCTGAATTTTGTTGGTAGAGCAAGGTGGATACTATGCATGTAGAGGCTAGAATTTCTGTATTGGTCCAAAACTGCCACCAAACGCTATTTTCTAATTATGAATAATGGACTGATGAGATACCTTTATAAATGTTTTTAAAATGTTAAAGGAGCAACAAAGGGAGGGACAGTAATTGTCTATTGCTATAAATATAATCCGATTTTACATGGTACTAAGTTGCACTCGAATATCTTTGCAGAGTTCTGACAACTACTTTTACTGGATAGGTAGCTTTAGAGAAAAAAAATACTGAATAATGGAGATACATAGACTAAAGATGTGACAACAGGTTCAGAAACCTACACCACCTCTGCTCAAACAGAGGACATTTAAGGAGACTCAGGGTATTCTGCCTGGGGGAAATAGAAGGTAATGAGATATTAAGGTAAGGTAGCCATGAACAGATGAGCAAGCCAAAACTTTATAAGAGGAAATGGACCTGTTTGGTAAACTTAGAGAAAAGAGAATGGAAATAAGAAGAGGGAATTTAAGAGAGACAGACTTTACTAGTATAATACATTAGGAATGAGTCAATGATGAAATGGCTTGATGTGAAACAGGATAACAGTATTCAAGATAAGTCTATTGCCTCTCCTTTCAGTTATATAGAAGGCACTTCGAGATCCCTTTCAGCTCTAGGGAGAAGTATAAAGGAAGGGAAGAAATGCTAAGCCATAGCTCATTTTTACATCAGTTCTTTCTGCATAGACCACTACTATGTGTTCATTTAACAAACATTTATTGAAAACCTACTATGTGCAAGGCACTGTGCAAAGCTTTGGGGATACAGAGATAAGAAAGACACAGTCCTGCTCTCGAGGAGCTTACATTCTAAAGGGGGACAACATTCTGACAGATATACAGAACAATAAATTGTCAGTACAGGCATCCATAGAATACTGTCCAGTCTTGGAGGAGGGACACCTCACTCAGCTTCAGAGAAACATAAAGAAAGCTGAGCTTGGAAGAATGGAGAGGCATCAGTCAAGTGCTCCAGCAGGGTGGTTCATGGTGCAGCACGTTCCATGGGGAGCCATGAGTGTGTGCAAGGGCACTGAAGTGTGCAAGAGTCTGTGGCTGAAGAGCAGGCTTTGGGCAAGAGTTGGGAAAAAGAAGGCTGAAGAGAGGTGAGCCAGGGCCAGATGACGAGAGCCCCATGTCATGCCAGAGGGGTAGAACTTAATCCTGAAGTAGCTGGGAAACCACTAGGAGAATTCAAGCAGGAAAGTGACATGCTGGGGTCAGCAATTTAGAAAGATCATTCTTGCATCAGAATGGAGGAAAGATTGGCAGAGGAGAAGACTGTAAAAAGAAGCCCATGTAAGACAAGGGCAGGAGGTCAGGCCAGAAATCACAAGGGCCTACACTAAGATGCTGTGAGGACAGAGGAGAAGAAAAAGTCACATTTACCAGATGCCTCGTCACTTACGAGGTTAGAACCCAGAGTTGAAGGATGAGCCAGGTCGGATAGAGAAAGTAAGAAAGAGAAAGGTTTGGGCAAGCTGCCCAGTTTCCGGTTGAGTAACCAGGCGGCTGGCAGGGCCGCTGGTGGAGGTCAGGCTACAGGAGAGGAGGAGTTTGGGTGGTGGGAGAGTAAGGGTGCTGAGTTCAGTTTTGGAAATGTTGAGATTGAGGTGCTGGTGGGATTTCCAGTTCATCTTCAACACGCATGAAAATGCTCTTGCAATTCCAGTCCCTGAACTCTGCCGAGCAGAAAATGTCAATCATCTGGAAAGGGATTAGATCAACCCAGCCAAGTTAGAAATGATCCTTTCTGATCCCACTTGACTTGAAATCTGAACGGAGTTCCAGGAAAATGCCTGATACTTTTTGCCTTCCTTTTGTTTGAAACCTATCTGTGGCAAAATCAGGAACCTTATCTTGACTTCATGAGCAGGCCAAAATGGTCAATTTTCAACAAGGAAACACTGGTTCTTGGCTGTCAGTACAGATAGGTTTTCTTATTAAAACTCTCCACAACTCTCTTTAAAAACTCTTCAGAGATGGCCTTATTTCTAAATGTCATGTCAATACACTTCTTATTACTATAAGCTTTCATGGCCTCTCACAGTTCATTTCCCCAACAAGCCAAGAGTTTGTACCATTTAAATCATCTTTAGAAATGTAAACTTCATCCTCCATGAAGGAAAGATTCACAACATCCAGAGATTAGAAATAATGTCGTTCAATACAAAGTTGAATAATTTCCCACCCATTCTTTTGAACCTCATGTACTTTTTGAAACTTGCTGAAAATGTGTTTTGTGAAATGAGGCAAACCTGTACTTTCTCACTTGACCCTTAATTCCTTCCTTATTCTGACAAGTAACAGAGTTAAACAGTAAGCAGATGATCTCCGCAGGCTTGTAACCATTACAGGACAATCTCCCATTTCTCTTTCGCTACTTTGCTTGGCTTTCCTGGGCCCTTCCCTGAGGCTTCCCTCTCGGCAAATACTTACAGCTTTTGCAAAGACCCCCATGAGTTCTGGAAACTGATGTGTCAGCAGGGCCAGCATGGCTGTGAAGGAGCACAGTCCAGCAGTGAAGAGAATAAAGAACGGGAGCTCCTTCTTTGGGTAAACTGAGACTTCATGGAAGGCTGTGGAGTAGACCAAAGCAAAAATGTCCTTGAGGAATTTCAATATTGTAGAAATGGCTCTTGAGCCCTTTGACTGAAGCCTGTTAGGAATACATCAGGTAGCACTCTTGACAAACCATAGTCTACATGTCATGTTGTCTTCGGCTACTTACCTGCTTCACTTGCATCCATAAACAACCTCCACTCCAGCCAGGGAAGGTTAGTTTGAAGATGTTATTGTGGGCAGGGATAACAGTGCAACCTATGTCTAATATGTATATTTCTTTCTCAAAAGTGAACACAAAGAAAACCACAAAATTTACCAAATAAACACTGATTGCATAAAACCTAGAAAATTCAAAGTCAAGTATCTTATCTACATTTTCACTTTCCTGTATTTTAAAAATTATTATGAAGCAATACTAGTTTATCTCATATTTTTTTCCTGGCACACACTGAGTATGTTAGTGAAGAGTGGTACCCTGATCAGTCATTCACCCAGGACCTCACACACTGTCCCGTTTGACCTGCATGGAGTGAAGGTCAAGGTTGCTAAGGTTATCTGGCACAAGTGTAAGAGACTCTTCATGATGAATATACTTACAACAATCACTGGGAAGAAAAAAAAAAAAAAGGAAAAACTAGTGTTCCTAGAGTGCCTTTCCCAACCTTAAACACTGGGTTTGAGAAAATCAAAAAGCTGTAGCACTAAGTCTAAGAGAACTGACTGGTCCTTCACTCATCATGTGGCTGCCAGACCATCTGGGCCAAGGGGGTGATGACCAGGGATGACAGCAGGTCCTCTCACACAAGAGAAAGACTCAACTACCTGGGGGCTAGTGGAAGAGGCCGCAGAACTCCAGGTGGGCAATCTGATTGTCTAGTTACTTGCAGAATCCATTCTTCTCAGAAGACACAAGAGCTGAGGCTTTTCCCTGATCATTAAAGTCCCATGTGACTCTGAGTCCTAACACCCTCTGAGGGTGGAGAGGACCAGGGAGGAGCAAGGCGCAGCAGCAGCCTGTCTACCAGCTGAAACAATCTGCTGGGATCCAACACAAAGTGGAGGAATGAGGCTAGAGATGTGGCTCAGTGGCACTGTGCCTGCTTTACAAATGCAAGGTCCTGAGTTCGATCCCTAGTACCGCCCCCCCAAAAAAGGGAAAAAAATGAATAGCATTCTGTATGGAACATGGCAATAGTTACACTTCCAATGTGCAAAATAGAGGTAGCAT
>PVIR01006577.1:33240-65419 GCA_004026965.1 Petromus typicus
AGTGAAATAAATAGGGCACAGATAGGTACATATCGCATCTTTTCTCTGGTATGAGAAAATAAAGATGTAAATGAGTCCTAGCATTGTATGTTATATATTGTGAAATAGAAAATGCTCAATGTAAAATAGGGTGAAGGGGGAAAATGTTGAGATTGTAACAAAAAAGTAAGGAAACAAATTTTATGTATATGGGGGGGTGATAGGGTGGGTAGGGCTATGGGAAAAAATGAGAATTAAGTTGTGTCTTATACTGGTACAAATCCCCATTATGGAGTGCAATCATGATGTGTATATTTAATGTACCAATAAAGATAAAAAATAAATAAAATAACCAGTCTTATTAATCTGTTCAGTCTAAATCCCAACACCAAAAAATATTTTAGAGAAAGATCAGACTTGGAATATGACATTCAATTAAATAAATGTGAACCATAATTTTTTATTTTAGGCTTATAAAGATTATCCCTATAAAGTTTCTTTTAAGAGGTATAATCTTGTTCTAATAGCTAATCTATCCCCATGGAAACTTAATTGGAGTCAATTAAAACATGTAAAAACATTGTACTTTTCAGAAAACTGCCTTAACAGAAAATGGAAACTTTAACAAGGATCTCATTGAAGGAGGAGTCAGAAGGTAAACTACGTTCCTGTGGCAGGACTGCTAAAATCCAATCTGCTGTCCTGTGAAGAACCAGATCTTTTCTACAAAATAACTTGGACGTGGAGGAACGCATTCTAGAGATCTCCCAGTGGCCTAAGGAGCACATTTCATGTTTGGGTCTGGCCACCAAGAAAACAACTGAGGGACCTCCTGCTCCCTTAACCAGACAAAGGCATGTCAGTTTTGACCAGGACTCTGCCGTGTGGGAGATTTTTGCCTGTTCACCCACTGACTGTGCACTCACAGCTCCTCCGAGCAAAGTACCTCTGTATGTTCTATCCATGACATACTGACTTCTCTGGGGCGTGTAAAGAGGGAGAGGGTGGCAAGAGAGAGAACAAGGAGAAAGAAGAGTTTAAATTTGGAGCTTATTATCTGAGGGGGAAAAATATGTCCTAAGTCAGGGCCACATCAAGAGCCTGGACATCATGCTTGTATCCACTATGATTTGATAATAACTATGTAGGCCAAATGGTCAAAATAATGTTGTCTTATAGTAAGCCACATGTGGTAAGGGCCGTTGGGTTGCCGGCCTGTATGGCACTCAAGGGCAGGGTTTTCCTTCACGTGTGCTCTGCACATGTCAGCCAGCTCACTAGGAACAATCCACAGAGTTCATGGGAAATCCCTCGGCTGAGAGCATTGCATCACCTCAGAGAGCACACCACCCCACCCAGGGTCCGCCTCTGGCACTGATGCCAGTGTCCCGGCACTGCTCTGCCATCCATGACTCATCTGCATGCCTTCCTCTGAAGTCAGCAACTCCCCTGCAAACCCCAGGCCTGCAGGGCACAGTGACCTGCTGGGGAGGTGGGGGGGTTTGCCCCTCCCCCGCTGCTGGGGCCCAGCACAGTGAGTATCAGCCCTGCACTGGGCTTCTCTATGCTTAGGCCAATATGCACATGATGCTGCTTCTAAATTTCATTCCTCTGGCATCTTTCCTTTGATGAATGTGGAGAGATGTAAGAGCAGGAAGTCCAGCCTACTCACATAATTCACTTTAATACATGTGCTATCAAATAAGGGCAGGGTTGGGAGGAAAGTAATAAAAGACAAAGAACATCATAAACATTTATCATTCCCACTTCTTCCCATCCCCACCTTTAGTCACACACCCTTCCTGCCTGAAGAGGGGACTGGGGGGTGGGTACTTACAGGGAAGCAGCTCCCGGTCTGCTGTTTCTGTACATATTGGGTACGGGTAAAATAGGTGTCCCTTTTCCAAGGGATAAGGGATCATCCGAAAAGCTGAAAAGGAAAGACAATGTATTAGAGGTTTAATGTTTGTCTCATTACTTCCCAACTTCAAAAGAGGGACTTCTGAGCATTGTTATAACAGGGAACACTCCTATAAGGGAGGCAAGACTTACCCAAATTCTGAGTCATGTGTCAGATAAGATGTCAGAGATGCAATGTGGTATATTACTCATCTATTAATTTCATACTATATTCTGGGCAAACCTCACAAAATTGGGTGGAGACAGAGGTGCAGAGGGGTAGGGAAGTCATTAATATCAATGCCTAGGATCTCATCATCTACAAACTATTTTAAAAATGTTGTAAGTACTAATTCAATATAGTTCATCCAATAGTAATAATGCAAACCTGGATAGAAATGCTTCCCTAAGAAGTAAAAATATGGACTGACTTACTGGAGTTTATTACAGATACACAAATATGAAAGGCATTCTACCATGTCTATTTAAAAAATATGTCTACACGGATTAGAATCCCAACCAAGATGGATAAAAATAAAATCTAAAAATACATGATTTGAGAGGTATTTCTAAACTTTATGAAACCTTTAAATCTTCAATATCATATGGGAAAAATGGATCTAGGGAGATTGGTAATCTGTATTTTGATGATGTCAGGCCACCTAAATTCTGCCTTTGTGGCATCAGCTGACATTTGGCCTCATGCTGAATTACGGCTTTCCAATCAATCCATCCCCTTCCATTATCAAGTGTGTTATTCTCCCGCTTACAATGTCATCGGCATGTTAGTCTCACTGTTCCTATGAGCAGTATTCACAGAGGCAATTTTGCTCCAACAGATGTCCTGTAACTACAGCACGCTGTGGATACAGAGCATGAAAGCCGACTGATCCCTACACGGGTGATGTCCTTCCTTCATGTGTACCAGTGAAGGCTGGTGCGATATGGCAATATTAAGCGTGACATTTTAAGGAACAGTAGCTACATCCTCAGCTGTGTAATTACGAAAGTCTTCTTAAAACGCTGTCAGAGTACATATTTATGTACATTGCATCCTTATTCCAAACAGGAATCAGAAACAAAGAATGTTCTCCCTCACAAGAAATGACAAGGTCCCATTGTAACCGCATCAGTGCACATATGGTATTTATTCTGGTGTCTGAATATTATTTAAAAGTAAAAACATTATGTATGTGATCCCAGCATTTGGAACGCAGTCAATCTACACCACAGTGGTATCACTCTGAGGTTACAGCGCATTGCCATGGAGAGTATAAATCACTAGAAACGTGGGATTGGAGCACAGCCAGTTTGCTGGCAGTTTGCTGAGGTAAAAATGTTATCAATTTTCCTCTCGTAACACAAACCTCTTAAACAGAGATTAAAACATTACAGACACCCCTGACTTTAACTCTCCTTACAATGAAAGGCTCACTCTAGTTCAGTGTGATCTTTTCTTTCATGTAGATAAAGATGACTTTTGTCATTACAATAAGCAGAAGATGAGCTCTTCATAGGTTGCTCACAGGAAGAAACCAGCATCTCTCAATAGAACCATACTTTCAAAAAATGAAAACTATTAACAAAAACTCAAAACAAGAAATCAAAAATTCCCCCAACCCTCCCCTACCAGCAGAAACTTCTTTTAGTTATTTTATAGCACACACTAAAATCTCTTCTGGGAAGCACTGATTTTGCATTTAAACTACAGTATGACAGAATTTTAATACCATTTTCCATAAATGATTGCTGCTTTGAAAGCACCCCAAAAATGTGGAAAACATACAAGAAACTTGAATTTTTTTTAAAAAAAATTCAGATTCTCCATGTGTAACCAGCCTTCTATAATTTAGGAATCCATTCAAGTTCATGTGATATAAATAAAACTTCAGTTTCAAAGAAGATATAAATTTGAATGCTAAATTTTATTAAAAATTAAAGTCAGCTTGCACTTGAGGGAACAACTCTTTAAATGAAATATAGGAGCACAAGATCTTTAGCATGTTCAACTACAGAAATCTAATGATTGGTTATTATCTTTTCATTCAAATGCTAAACCGCCCCCCCCCCCCCGCCCCAGGATCTGGCACACATACAGAATTCTGTGCGTCAGTTCAGTTTCTTTCTCCTTCCTTAACTGATTCTTTTCTTATCTGAAGAAGGTACAGATATGGATGATATTCAATTAAAAATAATACATATTTCCTGCCTTGCTCTCCCACTCCAACGATTGTAATGATGTTTATGAGGCTTTTAAAAACCCTCTCCTATCAGTTGGCATTTACCTGGAGTTCATAAAATAATATTAAGGTTTTTGACTTCATTTTAAAAAAGCAAATATCACATCTGCTTGCAAATCTATCCTTTCCCCACCCTGCTGTGGAGGACCGAGAAAAGTGGGAGATAAGAAAGGCAGATCAGGAGTGAGTGGGAAGGGCCTTTCCCACGCCCAGCCGGCGTCGCCAACCTCCTTCTCCCTTTCTGCAACAATATGGGACTGGCCACTCCGGGGAGCCTTTGGCTTTGGCTGAGCATCCAGAATCTGCAAGTGCTAGTGTTAAGAACACTTCGATTTGGCGGTGCAAATTCAAGAGGTGCAAATGAAAATAACACTGACAATTCGCTCCACAGAGAATGGCCTGCTATCTCAGAATTAGCCAGCAACGTGGCTGGGGATTTAGCTCAGTGGTTCCGGCGCCTGTCTTGCAAGCACAAGGGCCCGGCTTCAATCCCTGGTAACCACATACAATACTAGGTGTAGAGACTCACGCCCACCAGCAATCAGTACCACATACCACAGTGATGAGCGTGGTGGCTCATGCCTGTAATCCCAGCACTTGGGAGGCAGAGGCAGGAGGATTGCTGTGATGTGGGTTTGAGGCTGAGCAAGGGCCAGCCTGAACTACAAAGCGAGACCCTGTCTCAAAAAAAAAAAAAAAAAAGAATTAGCCAGCAACAAATGTTAGCGAGGCTGCAGAGAAAAAGGATCCCTACTCTATGTACACTCATAAAACCTCTGTGGAAATCAGTGTGGAGATTCCTCAAAAAACTATGATTAGAGGTCCCATCTGACCTGGCCATTCCTCTGCTAGGTATATACGCAAAAGAATGAAAAGATTCATATCACAATGACATTTGTGCACCCATGTTTACAGCAGCTCAGTTTGTGATTGCTAAATCTTGGAAACAACCAAAATGAGACTGGATAAAGAAGATGTGGTTCTTTTATAGAATGGAGTATTACTCTGCCATATAAAATGATAAGATTGAGTCATTTATACTCAAATGGATGTACCTTCAGGATATCCTTATAAGTAAAATAAATAGGTCACAGATGTGTAAATATCATATCTTTTCTCTGGTATGAGAAAATGATGATGTAAATGAGTTCTAGTATATATAGTAGATATTGTGAAATAGAAAATATTTAAAAGGAAATAGGGTGTAGGAGTAAATAACAAGGGGAAACATAATGTGATGGTAATAAAAGAAAGGAAACAAAGCTTATGCATAGTGGGTGGAGGGATAGACAGAGGGTAGGGGAATGGGAAAAAAAGAATTAAGTTGTGTCATATACTGGTACACATTCTCAATATTGAATGCGATGACAATATGTATATATAATATACCAATAAAGATTTGAATTTTAAAAAAGAATGAAAAAAAGTTGTTTGAACAGATGTTTTATGATTATAGAATTCCTAAAAATCATTGACAAAAATGCATTTCAGAGAAATTAAATATATACATATATTTGATTAAAGGCAAAAAAAAAAAAAAAACAGCTGCTGAGTTAATACAAGGTATCAAATTGCATTTCTACATTTTCCTTTGTGTGCCACCTTCTCCCCTATCTTGATTTGGGTTGCGTCAAAATCAAGTCGCAGCATGACGTTGTGTTCTTCCGCCCCTATCCAGAAGCACTTTCCAGGCCCAGGGCTATCAGGGCTGTCTGCATTTCACCACGAATGCATAGGAGGCTGGTCCATGAACAAACCAATGGTCTTTCATCTACCCCTTACACAGACCGGGTAGGTAATTTTTGATATTTTGTCTATCTGTCTGTGTCACCTTTTCTTTTTTTCCCCTTTATTGAGTTTATTGGTACATTTTAGGTATACATTATGATCTCATTCCTCATTGAGAATGTGTACCTGTACATGATGTATCTTGATTCTTATATTTTCCCATTCCCCTGTCCTCCCTATACCTCCATGCTCCCACATACATAAGTTTTGTTTTGATCACCAAATGTTTTCTGTCCCTTGATTTCCTCTGCCCTGCCCTATCACTTTTTGAAAGAGGATCTCAGAGGACTTCATACAGATTATATGTAATAGTGAGTATTGAGTGTGACTCCCAGCTTTAGGTCTCACAATTACTCCCCGGTCAGAATATGACTGTCTTTTTATGAAACACAGATATGAAGGTATCAGATAAAAAACACACATGATGTTGTACCCATCAAGCTTACTCTTGTGTGTAAGGAAACATGACCCAGTAAGCTTGAAAGTAACTTTAACAGTCTTCGTAGAGATAAAAACCCTGAAGAAGGGTTCATGTCTAATGGGGGAGGGGTAGGTCACTGGGATGTGTCCAGTCTTTGATCTGCAAAATGAGAGATTATCACGGACCTCAAAGGGCTGGTACAGGAACTAGCGGCCAAGTTCCTACTGACAGTGTATGCTACTAAATATAGCTAGGTTTCTCCTCATCTTCCTTCTCTACTAAATGTTCTGCTTTCTCTGTCAGGTCACATTCAATTAGTAAAACTGCTGCCTGCTTGCTAATGCTTAGAAATCCAAATAGTAGAACAGAAATTTATCATCAAAATGCAAATTTGATGATCTAGTTTTGGCTGCAATGTAAGTAACAGCCACGAGCCCCAGTTCTGTGGGACGTTTCCATGCAGACATAAGGAAAAATGAAGTTAAGAGTGTGGCTTGTGATGCACATTCTTTCACTACGGGAAATGAAAGAAGCTGCGCTCTGCCGCAGTTTGGATGCTGTTTGGTTGTCCCTCCAGCTCTCATTACCTGCTCTGTTTTCTGGCACTCACTATAATCGCCTTGCCCTGGAGCTCTCTGTGGACTTGATTCCCACCCTCCTCACATAGCTTTTCCTTGTATTCTCAAAATCAATGTCTAATACACAGGAGGGACTCAATACTTGCTGAGTAAAGGAATGAATAAATTAATACACAATCAGGGCGGTTTTCCCTTTAAAATCTCGGGTGAAGCAGGTGTGGTGGGGTACCTACTTGCAGCTGTAGTAGCTACCCTACAGGCTGAGGTAGAAGAATCTCAGGATTTGGGGGCCAGCTTGGGTAATGCAGGGGGATCCCATTCCTTGAGAACAACAAAATGAAAACCAAAAAGAAACAAACAAAATTTGGGTGTATCCCCATTAGGCCCAGTTATGGAGACTGAATAAATGAAGGGGACAAACTGGATCTGCTGGGTGGCAGGTAGTGAAAGGTCACCGTGCGGATTCTGCAGAATGGCTATTAGGGTGCGTTAGTTATAACTGGGGGCTTTACTTCACACTGCTTTCTCATTAACTATACAGGATAGCCCTGGCTCTTTGGAGAAGCAGGGTGGATTCCCTCTTTAATAGTCCAAAAGGTGCCAAACTTATGGAGGAAAAGCTTGGTTAGAGGAAGTGCCCTAAGAGGCACATCTTAACAGTGAAGTGCGTTTGCCACTAGGTTCAAAGAGAATACATTAGAATCACAGTCTCATCCTATGTTTCAACAATGGACCATTTTCTCAAAATACCACCTTCAAATCTTATACATTATTTAGTGAGTTCTCCGGTGGAAAAAAATCTCCAAAAAGAAAACAAAGAGTCTTAGTTGGTCAAGTGGGAAAAAAGGAGAAATGAAGAAAGGCTAAGTGATTTACCCCATGGCATACGAGGCTTCTGATATATAGAAGTAAAAGATTAAAAGTTTACGGACACCTCTGCTTTATCAAATAAATAGAGCCAAAATACAGCCTTGAGAAGATCAAGGTAGGAGAGAAATGAGGATACATCAGTATTTAGCACAGGTAAAACAGAGTATGTACCATTGAAATTGGGGCTCTATCTCTAAGAATGGGACCCAAGTGGAACGTGTCTTTCTGTTCTTTTCTGGAACACACAACTCACACTCACAGTGGAGTGTGTGCGTGAGGAGAGCCGAAACCTGCAGTGTTTAGTATAAGCATAATTCAGATAAAGTGGCAGCGGTATAATAATCCAAGAAGTGTATCATACAATCTTATACATTAAAACTTCTCCCTTTTCTTAATTATCTTGACTTTGAGGAACATACTGTGTAATTTCAGGGGCTGGGACTGTGATGAATCAAACATTTTGGAAACCTTTGAAATGCTGATGTATTTGTGGCTGAGGATTCAGTTTTTCTTTCTTTTTTTCCCCCCCCTTTAACTACCATATGTTTCAAACACAAACAATCTCTGCTATGCATCAGCTGGACTTTGGGGTTTTATAAAAAATGGGAGTTTTTTCAGCTTAACTGATGGAAAACTCAGTTTCACAGGATGACTAATTCTTAACCATAATAAATTCATTAAAAGGCAAAAATAAAACCCACACAAAACAAAAACCAAACCCCTAAATCAGAACCACAGTAACAAAAAAAAAAAAAAAGCCCAGAAATAAACACAAAAACCAAAACCAAATAGACCACTCCAGCCCCTTACTCCCTAATCAACACTTCTGATGTAACTAAAGCCTTTACCAAAAAAAAAAAAAAAATCTCTAAAAGATAACCTTATAATCATTTTAAATATGGAACATGGTGGAATTAGGTGCCATTCAGTGCTTCCCTGAGTTCTCCTCTTATTGAAAAAGGGAAGCTGGATAGGAGCTGAGGTAAGGCCTTAAACTTGAGAGTGAATAAAAATATGAATCAGAGGAGAAAATCTAAACTTTGAGGCTGGGAATGTCAAAAGGCACCACCAAGTGGTGCAGTGGGGTAAGTGCAGCCTCTTCTGCTCAGGCCGGGGCTTCTGAGTGAGAGGGGCGGCACCCCGCTGGAGCTGCTGAGCTGGGAGGACACGGTCTGCCCTCAACTCCCTCTGTGCTTCAGGGTTTCCCAGAATCAGGCAGGTTAAACAGATACAGTATATGCCGAGTCAGAAGTCTAATCCAAGTCCTAAGATTTAAAATACAGAGCTCCAAACATCTATTTAATTTAGACAAGGCAATGATCTGGAAGCAATGGCAAAGATTCCAGTCGATTTTTTGGAGCTAGAGTGGTAATCAATTCTTCTAAATCACATGGAAGACTTACAGCGGTGATGGCAAACCTTTTAGTGCTTTCAGTGGTAACAAACAGCTACATTATGCGTGCTCTAAGTTTGCCACCAATGGCCTGTAGCTTTTTTTTTTTTAAAGGACCAAAAGCACTAATGATGAAAAATTATTTTGTCTAAGTATAGTGTATATGTATTTATGCTTGTTGTATATAGTTACTGTAGAAAATATTAAAAGCAAAAATGTGAAAAAAAAGAAATTGTATCAGCAACTCCACAATAACTGCTTAAGACAGATGCATTTATTCTCAGTCTCATTCCTTTGCTTCTCCATATGTACTCTTTCTATTACAAAAGTTTACCTCACTTGGTATTCTCACATTGAAATGTTGAAGTCAATAATAAACAAGAAAAAAAATTTCATACAAACAGTTAACTTTCTAGACTCTAGAGAAGGACTACTCAGGATAACTAGAACCTCACCTGTAGGTAGTGATCCAAATTTAAACTGCAGATGAGAACGCAAATGTTTCAGAGATGACTCATCTTCTCATATTTAATCTATTCTATGCGGTGAAGGAAAATGAACTTGGATTACCTCCTGCTTCTATCAATGGTGGCTACAAGACTTCAACAAATCACTCATCTCCATTGAGTTTCTCCTACTAAACGCTGTGATGGCCATTTCCGTCTTCCTTAACTTAGAACATTCCCAGGCAGAGTACATGAAGAGATGTAAATGCAAACCCCTGGAAGTGACCAGTTGTCAAAACACCCGCATTCTCAAGCAGGACACAAGGAGAGCCTCCCAGTTCTCTTTTCCACAATGGAATATGAGAGCTGTCCGTGAAAAATGACTGGCAGCATAACCGATCTGGGCTAGCAGCACAGCGGGCTATTTTCACCACAACCGCTAATCTGTAAGGACCAAGGGCCAACTTTCTTTCTATAAGTATTTGATTTCCTTACCATACTGATTCATGACTAAAAATTCGTCCTTTCCTTTCATCCTAATGAAGTATTCTGATAATCTACTTGGAGGGAACTGTTCCCACCACCATTAGCTTGCTTGGTTCTGTAGCCCCTGTGTCACCTCACTTTTCTCTCCACCTCATGATCCTTCCCAGTGGACCCGAGTCCCTCATCATTAACTGACCATCAGTCCTGAGCAGAATTTCCAGTTGCTCCCCGTGGGGTCTGAATTACTTATGGTGAGGCCATTCTTAGCATGCCTTCATCAGTCTCTTGCTTCATCCCTTTCTGGGCCCTTTCTGTAAAGCTGAATCTTATCAATAGGATCCAACTGACAAGCTTCTACCACTGTATTCAAAATGCCAATCTATTATTTGATAAACCAGTTTGTTTATTTAATTTTCCCACAATCAATACTAGATGAGGTTCCACATGTTCGATCTGGCTGGGATTTTGAGACTCTTGTTCCCATGTAAATGAAAATTCCTTTTGTCCCCTTTGGGTAGAACATTTATATACAACAGTGAACTCGGGCCAGAGGAGCCATGGTGGTCTCTCACCTCCCATCCCTCTCACTGGAGAGTGCTGTGTGTTAACATGTCCAAACACAGGTGCTGGGGCGGCGTGCTATTTACACTCTGGGGTAGGGGTGGGAGCACTCATCACATCAACATCCTTCAAGGTATAAATAGTAAATTATGTAAGTGAACCCATTATTCATGCTCTAAAGAAAAATTTCAAAACAACTAAAAAAGCCATCAGTCACCTTTGGGTTCCCTCTCTGTGGATTTATTTTGACCCCACCCATTTTGCTCCGTTACCTCCCTTCCTGCACTGAGCTGGCTTCTTGCTGGGTTACAGAAGGGCAGGAAAAGGAAGGAGAAGATTACAAAATGAAAATGGAAGCAGGAAAGATAAACAGAGTGGAAAGGATTAAAAGACACTTGTTTGTGACACTAAACAGAGCAGGGATGAACTAGGAAAAAATTATCAGAAGATTCTAAAATTTATTATTTTGTTTTTCCATGAGATAAAAAATTCCTGCATGTTGTGTCTGTCTCACTTAAATTAACACTGACAGAGTTTCAAAGCACACGTGGTCTAGTAATCCAGTCTTGGGTCTTCGCCTTGATTTCCCTTCTCTTAGTAAGCACCCCACTCAGCATCACTTCACACAGTACCCTGCTCACACTGCTGTCTAGCAAGCCTTCTTCAAGGCTTGGCTCGACTCTTATCTGACTCATAAGGTTACCCATGTCTGCTCCACCCGCAGGCCTCTCCCTTCGGAAAAATCACCAGTGACTGCCATATGCGCTGGTTATTCTCCCAACAATACAACACACTGCTCCAGGGCAAGAGCATGTTTTACCCCAGCAGAACCTCCCTTCTTTCCACAGAATGATAGTATCTGTAGAGAGCGTGCATTCAGATTTATTTATCCCTATAGCCATCTACCAGGCTCACAACAACACTACGCTGCTCACCAAACACTAGGGCCCAGTGGCCAGGCTCTTGTTCTGAAACACAGCTGCCGGGACTTTGTAGATGGCCAATGTGTCTCCAGGGCAGGGTAATTGCAGCTCTTAGCCAACTCTGCCAGAAAGGCCATTGAGAAGCACTAATCAGAGTCTAGCAGAAGGCCTAATCCCACTGTCTAAACTCCCCTTTCTGAGCTTTCGAGGTGGCCTCATCATAATAATACCTACCATCACTGGGGACTGCAGAGCCTGAGGAGTAACTGCCTCAGTAAAGGGCCAGCACGAGAAACAGGAGTCAGCATACACAGATTCTTATCAACTGATCATAGATACTCAGGGCAAAAACAGTTTAGCACTTTTTTATGTTCTTAAGAAATATGTCAGAGAACAAAAATTACTTACTGCCTTCCCATGTACAATGCAAAAGATTCAAAGCCCCTTCTACCCTCTTCCAGTGTGCGAGGTGAAAGAAGGCATATGCTATTGCTTCGCTGTCTCCTCTCTTCAGGATATGTTCTGGGGGTAGGATTAAGCTTTTCATTTCTAGTAGGTACTGAAATAAAAATGTTAGGAGACAGATGTGTTAATACATAGGAATTTGGAATTCAATATTGAAATAGGTTGATTTTCCTAAAGCCAGCATTTCATAAAACCTACAACTTCATTACTACATTTGAAGGCAATTACTAAAACATCTAGCAATTCAAAGTTTGCTTACAGATGATTAGCCTTATACTAGTTTCCTATAGTGAAGATCAGAGACTTGCAGGCTCAGGGACCCTCATCAAAGAGACTGAGATAGACTCAACCAGAATAAAGAGAAATGTAGAAGGCACAATATTTGACATAATTTTATATCCAAAATGAAAATATGTAAAGTGGAACATGAAGGTCTAGAAGTTATATGACTGAACCAGCTGCACTAGGAAGATTTCAGATGGACTGGCACTGCCCATTACTATTATTTTCTTTTTTCCAGATCAAGGAGCAGTACTTCATGTTTTATGGGGGCAAAGAGTCCTAGGAGGGAGGAAGAGTGCCATCCTGTGCACAGGAAGATGGGGACAGTACAAACCCTAAACTAACATTTTTGGGACCCTTTCCTAAAGACTTAGGGCAAAGGTCAGCTTCCATCTCCTCCTTCCTATTTTCTACAAAGGAGATAAGAGTGCAGAGCAAGCATAGGTAAGAATGAGTATTCTTCGTGGAGCCTGAGGGAAGAGTGAGATCTCATTGTCAGTATTTTAGATTTATGACAGGAATGGAAGCAAATTTAGGAAAGTATTTTATGTTTTCAATACTACATCTCACTTGCTGTCGGCTAGCAGTCACCTGGTGGGCCATTTCTCACCGTCTCCTTCACTGGCCCAACCCCAACACACCACATGTACACATGAACCAATGACAGCAACCACCATGGACAACACCACCACAACCCAAGCAGATCTTTCATGGTGAAGACTGCCAGACCAAGAAGGGATGTGTTTCGTTAACACATAACAAAAACACAACAAAAGGAAGTACTAAAAGATAAGGTATTCAAAAATTTTAATGCCAGACATAATTGGATTTTTTTTCACAGTGGAAATCATGAAAGAAGGTGAAATATAGACTAGAGATTACTGAGCAACTATGTCTTCATATAGTTGAGGACTTACTCCCTTTGGGCCTCATCCAGCTGCCTTTAGCCCTTTCTTTTGGTAGCACCCTTGGCATCAGGAGAAAGAGCCCAGCACAATTTTCTTGGCTCAGTAATGGAAACTTTCCTAAATCTGGGTTTGATATTACAAGAAACAGCCCAGCCTCTGGTGTAAAAGTAGGAAAATAAGAGAGAGACACACAAAAAAGCAGCAAGAGGAGAGTGACATAGTCACTGCACTCAGAAGAAGCTGGGACAGAAAACCCTCTTCCATAGAAATATCTCAATAAAAGGATGTAGTGGTTTCTATCTGGATGTCTCAAACCCCAGGAGGTCATGGAGGTGCTCTGGGGAGGTGAATGGATCACAGGGATGTAATACTCATAAGTGGATTAGTCCGCTGATGAGGTAATAGTGAAATGTGCTGCTTAGAAGCAGAGGCTGATGGAGGAAGTGGGTCTAGGGTCAGGGCCTAGAAGGGCAATCCCTCCCCGCACCCCCTCTGTGTCCTCCAACTTCTCTTCCACTGTCCACCTCTGTCATGTGACCTGGTGGGAGCCAGCAGACCATGGACTGAGACTTGAGCCAAAGTAAACCTCTCCTTTAAATTGCAAGTAGCAGGTACTGCACCTGAGTGATAAGTGACCAAGACAATGGACTTCTCTCCAGGTTGTCTTGTAACAGGTGTGCACTATTTTTGACCAGGAGGAGGAGGAGGAGGAGGATGCTGGCACCCTTTTAAACTTGAGTTCCAAAAGAGTTTTTGGTTATTTGCCTTTTTTGACCTACAAGCTATTTCTTTTCTCATACATCTTGTTTTAAAATATGCAAGACAAAAATCTTTTGGGAAATGTAATGACAGACAATTACCTAGCACCCAACCAGCACTGTATTTATAATGAAGCATCAATTATATAGTGAATGATCACACTGTAAATGTAAAAGGTAGGGAGGTGATGCTGTTTTCTCACAAGAAGCTGTGACGATGTGTGCTGGTACTGACAGGGATGGCCTTAGAGTCCTCAGTCATGAGAAGGGTTTACTCTATAACTTATTAAGAGTTATTAACATATTAACTATTTTAGAGTCAGAGAAGATGATTTTTAAGACTGATTATGCTTAAAAATCATCAGTAAAATAAACCAGAAGTAAAATATTTGAGTCTTAGAGTAAGGTTGTGACAGGAATTTCTAATAATTGATCATAGCCACCCTCCCTCCCTGCCTATTGTATCAATAACTTTCTAAATAAGGATCACGTATGAATTTTGAAATGTACTAAAAGTGAGAACAACTAGTTCACATTTCCCAGGTACACTGAAACCTCTCCCAAAGTCAGATAGTATTGAAAGAGAAGTCTGAACTATGATGCCTTTTATTTCTACTATTAGGGAAGGCTTTCAAAATTGCTCCACTGTGACTGTGAATCCTGACATGTCCCTGCAGGGAATGAAGAGCCTCCCGGGCATGTCAGGCGGTCACAGAGGCTCAGTGCAGACATGGTCCCTCACGTGTTCCTCTCTGTTCTGCTCCACACCTACCGAGACCAAGCAGCTTTGCTCTACCACACACTCCTGCCATGGACTCAGCTAACTCTGGACTGAATTCCCCCAACCCAAGAGTTAATTAAACCTTTCCTCCTTTCAGATACTGTGTCTGGCAGTGAGCAAGCTGGCTAATACATTCACTGAGCATTTTCTCTTTGCTTAAAGGAGCTATGGGTGTAGGAGCAACTGACAAGAAGTAGGCCTGGTAGCTATCCACATTCGTGGGCTGAAATCAGACTAGGTTAGAAGGGAGCAGACATAACTTGGTGCAGGGAATTTAGAAAACTACTGATAAAATAATAGTGCACTGTCCCTGCCTTATGTGGTGACCTTTACCTTGTGAGGCTACTTAAATTTACATTAAAATGAAGTAGAACAAAATAATCAATGCTTTCATCCCACTCACCATATTACAAGTACTTCAATGCTGTTCATAACTGATAGTACTGGACAAAGAGGAACCATTTCCATGGTAACAGGAAATTCTTTAGGACTATACTATGTAGACAGTAGTTTCTGAACTTCAAATAATTGGGCCAATTTTTACCATGAAAAAATTTCACAGATTCCTATGATAGGAGTCATCAGTACAGTATTGACTTCATTGAAAGTACACAGTATGGCAAAACTACAATAAATAAAAGCAATGCTGATGACCAGGGTACCAGTCTACAGCCAAAATATTGTCGTGGGTGAGACACGCAGCTTTTTCAGCCTGCAGGCTCAGTAAGGTGCCCGTGGTCTCACGGTCGTCGGCCCCAGCCCCAGATGGAGACCGGGAAGCAGTCTGCTACGTCAACTCAGAGCTCCTGGAGTTTGTAAACACATGCTTTCCACACACTGCCTTGTATTAGGGACCCATATCTTTCTCATTTGAATCAAGAGTGTGAACCTTGTCATCTTAATCTCTCCTATTATCCCTCCTATAGTGCAGTACTTTGTACAAGTTAATATATATTATATATGTAGTGCATATGTCTTAATTAAATTGAAATCTTACTTCTTAAAAGCACTCTGACAATTAGAATCCCTGACCTAGTCAGCCTCATGAGATCAACCAAAGCTACTCACCAAAGAAACTTAGTTCTGCCTTCTCATCATATCTATTTTATGGCAGAAATGGCTTATGCCTATAAAGGAGATTTACACCCCTTCACAGTTCCAAACAGAACATTGGCTCTAACGAAATGATGAAGGCTAATAACAACAATGTGCTATGTTTTTGGCCAAGTTTAAAATGGCTGGCGAGATCAGTTCTCAACATGTGCAATGTTTAAATTAGAAAGGCATGGAACAACATTTCACATCCTACTTGTCAAGAGAAAAATAAATGGAAGAGAGCAGATCCCTATCCACAAGTATGCAGAACTCAATTACAGTAACTGCAGCTCGCAAATCAGAGAACGCGCTCGGCCCGTGCGCTAACAGCTTGGCTCCTGCTGGTTCAGCCGGCATTCTGCGCTCTCCTGCCTATATTCCGCCTCAAACTTCCTTCCCACATTCTCAATCACACTCATGGCACTACAGTACTCACTAAGGTTTCGGAAGCAATTTTTCAAAGTCCATTTATGTCAGAATCTAGTTCCCTACAGGAGCATATAAGCTAGGACATACACGCAAGAGCCGGGGACAGTGGTCTTTGTACACCAGTAGGATCTACGCACGTGGCATTGCGGCTCACCTCTGAGGAGAAGCTGCAGAGGAGACTTGGCCCATCAGAGCCTGCCCCAGGTAACCACTCAGGTCTGTTTTGTTAAAGTTTTACAAATCTAGAATAATGTAGCCGAGTGTGGTGGCACATGTCTGTAATCCCTGTGCTCTGGAAAACGGAAGCAGGAAATCGGCAGGTTCAAGCCCTGTCTGGGTAGCTTAGTGACTTACAGAGACATCACTTCAAAATAAAAAGGAAATTCAAAAGGGCTGAGATATAGCTTAATATAAAGGTCAGGAGCTCAATTACCAAGACTACACACACACATGCAAAAGAACTATAAAAATTTGAGTGAAAATGACTCAGTTACTCTTCTCATAGATATTAATGCCAAGGAATTAATTCACAGCCCTTTGGGGATTTTCAGTACAACAACAGTATAAATCAGTCAAATCATCTATAAAAATATAGGAACAAACAAACTGAAAGAACAGAGAAAAATTATAGCACAATGAGATGATGACTTATCAAGTTTCTCCCCAAAACCATGCAGTAGAAGAATGTTTATTAACATCTAAAATGTTCATAATTCATTGCTAAATGAAAAAATATTACTATGCTATATATAGCAGATTATTTTGATTATATGTAGTCGTTAAAATAGTAAAAGGTTACAGACTGAATGTCAACTGTGCCAAAATATTTCATTTTATGCAAGAATAATTTGCTTTGTGTTCTTTCTGTGCTTTCCATTTTCTGTGGTAAGCACTGTTTATTTTTTCTCCATATATATGTATTTATGTGTAATTGTACATAAGCAATGCAAACCTATTTTACTTTTTTTAGTACTGGGAATTGAATCCAGGGCCTTCACACTGAGTTACATTCCCAATCATTTAAAGAGTTTTATTTTGAGGCAGACTTGCTCATTGTTAAGTTGCCTAGGCTGGGTTCAAACTTAGCATCCTCTTGCCTCAATTTCCCAGAGCGCTGGGGCAACAGATGCATACCACCATGCCTGGCTTACATATCTGTTTCCAGAACTGCATCAAAGACACAAAAAGAACAGGAAAAATAAGAATCAAGATATATCATGTACAGGTACAAATTCTCTATGAGGAACGTGATTTTAATGTATCTCTAAAATGTACCAATAAACTCACATTATTAAAAAAAAAATAGCAGAAGTACCTGCCAGTTGTGGCAGCACATGCCCATAGTTCCAGCTGCTCAGGAGTGTGAGGTGGATGAAGTATGTCTGAAACCAGTGTGGGCAATTCAGTGAGATTTTGTTTCAAAATAGAAAATGTATAAAGGTGATAAATGAAGCTCACTAGTAGACTGCTTGCCTTACCTGTGTAAGGCCCTGGGTTCTACTCTCAGGGCCACAAAAAAAACCCAAATAAATGAAAAATCAAAGACCCCTAGGACACAGCAATTTTTGCACATCTACAAGTACTTCTGATGACACACTCTAGACCCAGAAAATATGTCCTTAATAAGCCAGTAAAACATTCAGAGAATAAAACTAGTGGCACTTAGAAAAGAGGTATATATTTTGAATTTCAGCAATGCCTACTGCTTGGGATCAATTCAGTACATAGCTAACATAGCAAGACAAGAGTAACTGAGATTTGGGTCACATGGGTCATGCTGTGGAGGAACCAACTGTGGTATGCCGCAGCTCCTGGCCTCAGCCTCTTACCCAACACCTGCCCCTGCGCACCTGTTTGGGATCATGCTCTGTCACATAGCTATTGGCTCTCAGCACTTCATTTAAAATCATTCAGTCTCTTCATCAGTTTCTGGGTAAAACACGTGAGTGGTTTTATCACAGTAGAACAGTTGAGGTACACTGGTGACTAGGGGCCACCAACCAACCAATGTGAAAATAAGCAAAGTTCAAAGCTGAATGAGCAGATGTAGCTTCACTTGGGGGTTCTCATCAAAAGGACTTGCTTCTTCCCAATTTGCTTATCTGCATCGCTTACCCTGTTGCATTTGTAAAATATGCAAGCATCCACATAGTATACCACGAGGAAAGATAGAAGCATGCTCCACGGGCCGAGGACGCAGACACCGGAGCGCCCAAAATCTACCTCACAGACATGAAACAGATTAACCCACACCGGGAAGCTCCACAGTCTGCATGGGGGAGAGCAAGATCTTGCAGAGGCAGGGAACGATACAGTCCAACATGAGGAATGCCTCAGTGAGAAAACTAGTCCTCCCTAGGCCTAAGGCAACAAAGGAATGAACAAGAATTCATACTCAGGAGACTGGGGGCTCTGCAGATCAGGCGTGAGGCTGGGCTGCAGCTCTGAGCCTCAGAGTGAGTAAAATGGTATGATTTGGGGAAGCCAGAGGACTATCTTGATAGTGACTGTGATCACTAGTGAAGTCCAAGCACATGCCAAATACTACTGCTGTCTCTTTGAGCCGACACTATTACTTGCATTTCCTGCATAGGAAAATAGAGGTACATGCCTGCATGTGGGAGAACTTGCATTAGAACTCAAGATTTCTGATACTCTTCTTGGAAAGAAAGCAGAAAAAGTAGGTCGTAAAAGGCCTCCCAAGACGTGCTTCATGGTGCACACTTAACTTGTAACTACATGGTTTCAGACTTTTAGATGGAAAACATCTTGCTCAGACACTTAAAACAGAATATGTTAAACTGACAAAGCTGGGCGGATGGGGGGGCCCAAGAGAGATCTGATGCATATGAAGGTAACTGGAATGGTCTGCAAGGCCTGTGAAGCACCTGGAGGGGTGACCTGGGGGGGAGCTTCCAGGTCTGGGGCCTGAGAGAACCTAGAAACACACACACATGGGTATTTTAGGCCAGAGGCCAGAGTGAAGCTGCGACAGCCATGAGCTCATGAGCTACAAGCAGGACAGGAGGGGACTCCCCTAAAACCAATGTGAAGGGGTGGGTAGAAAGGACAAGGGCATGGGAAGAGGGTGTTCAGGGTTCAGAAGTGATGGAGAGACATGTCATGGAGCTGGGATGGCCCAGGAGTTAGCTCGGTGGTAGGGCGCTTAGCGTGGGCAAAGCCTCGGCTTGATTTCCAGGGTTGGTGTTGTGCACATGCACACACGTACACACACTCATTCCTGTATATACACGCACAATACACAAGCAGGGTGCCAGCCAGAGACCAAACATTGTGAAGAGATGAAATAGGATGGCACCTGAGAAGAGGCCAGAAGATCTGGTGCCAAGTAGCTGTCACCTATGCAGGGCAGGGGTGACCTTCGCAGGGGCAGCTACAGGGCTTAACTAACGAGAAAGACTTAGGAATTTTCTATTGCTGAGGAATGTGGCTTAAAAACCAAATTCTGTACATTTTCTTTTGGGTCATATTTCTACAATACATTTTCATTACTCTAACCCCACCCCAAAAGCTCTGGAACAAAATATGACTCAATTCAAAGAAACTTATATTGAAATAATATTTGTGAAATGTGCTATTGATATACAATATCATAGATAATCTGCCAGAGTATTTTGAATTTATGCACCCATGCTTCAAGCATGTTTAAGTTCTAAAACTCACTACACATTGTTTCCTAAATTGGATTAAAAAGCAATTTTATATTCTTGTCAATCAGTTTTACCAAGATATAAAGGGAGGAGTGCGTTAGTATTTGCATGAAATAGAATTTCCATTACTATTACAATGTCCTGGAGATACTCCATTAGCATACACAATTACCAGAGTGTTTTCCTCCATAAACCTTTTGAAATTCCCATGAAATTAGAGTCCTAGATTAATATCAGATGAGTTTTTTAAAAAATAAATTTTGGAGTTTGATCCTTGGTGCCACAAAAAATAAATTAAATAAATACATTTTTAATGGAAATGCATTTTTGTTAAAACATTAATTCTTTCCTCTTTATTTTCTCACGATGTTGAGACTCAGCCTTCTAATGCAAACTCCAAATACCTGCCAGCTTGGCTTCTCACCTAATATTCTGCCTATCCGAGGCTGTTGGAGTAAGAGGAATGAGGAACGGGAAGCCTCCTGACCTCAGCACCCCCAGGGATGCCCTGCTCTGCCTTCTGCTGCCCCTGAGCAGACTCCAGGGGAACAGCAGAGTGTGAGGCCTGTGTGGGGGGTTTCTGGGGAAGAACCCACAGAGCGGCCTGCGTGACACTCTGGGAACACAGCTGAGGGTAGCAGGTGCCAGGTCTGCAGCCTGAGAGAGAAGTCCCTGCTGGTCCTGTGACTTTTCTTGCCTTTTCTCCTTTGGAGCCACACACATGACACAGAAGCCGCCAGTTTGCTGACGTGGCCCTTGCTTCCAGCCGTTTCCTTGCTGCTCACAGAGGGCAGGCTCCCTGTCTGTGGAGTGGGTGCTCAGGAGCTTGGACTTTCTCTTCAGGTCCGAGTCTGCTGCTACTTTCTAAACTGTCAGCAGAGTTGCTTGGGTGTGCTAAGTGTTGTGGCTGGGATCTTAAATGTCCTCAGCCTATGATGATACTGAAAGGCAGGACAGCCATAAGTATCAGGAAGCCTAGCGGAAAAAGGTCATGAAAGGAGCATTAGGGTGCTTCCTCTTTCTGTCTTCCTCTGCTTCCTGGCAGCCATGAGGCAAGCAGCTTCCTCCTTCACATTTTCTTGCTGTGCTGTGCTACCACAGACCCAAAAAAACACAGCCCAAGAGACCATTGACTGAAACACCCTGACTCTGTGAGTCAAAATAAACATTTCCTCCACTGGAGGACTGCGTCGGTGGAGAAGAGGACCTGGGACTTGGGAGCCCTTTTTGATGATACTGAAAAGGCCAGACTTTCCTAGCAGCTGGGCTCAATTCTGGGGATGACCATTCTAAGGTTTCCAGAGATGAGGAGGTGATTTGGGTCTTCTGTGTGCAGTCTGAAAACTTCCACAGTGCCTTACACCTGGAGAATAATTATAACAGTGAAGCACAGGATGTGGCTTTATAAGAGCACCTGGGTTCTCTCCCCAAGGTCTGAGTGTGAGCTGGCTGTGTCCTTCTATGGGATCCTGCAGTACACTGCTTGCCTTCCAAGGGTACTGACCAGACACTTCTTGAGAGTGTGGGCCATGCTGTGACCACTGTCCCAATTGCTTGACACATAGGATGTGCTCACTGATTGTAGCAGAATGGATTCCTCACATGGAAAAGATGCTTGTGTTTCAGGATTCTACACCTAGAAAAATATGAAGGCTGAAGGATAGCCGCAGGAAAAGTACCCCTCCATGATGAAGTAAAGTTGGGGGTGTCTCCTACTTATTCTGCTAGGGTGGAGTAATACTGGTTAAATGAAGGGAGTTAACACATGCTGCGGTTGACAGGAGACCCAGCAAGGCATATAGCTCCTAGCTGAGGAAAGAAAACAAGAATTCTTCTTTTGGGAACATGAGAGCTTTTCTGATTATGAAGGGGAAACCGAGTCAGAAAGTGCAGGAGCAGAGAGCAGAAGGCTGAGGAGCCTCAGGGCTGAGACACTTTAAACCTGCTGGTCCTCCTTTGAAAGAAGCATCTGATGGTTTTCTGATAGGTCTCCATCTCCTGAGTGATTCTGGGCACTGGAAACCCTGGATGGTAGAGCCTTATCCCAACAGCTGCACCTCAATTGGTTAAAGTACCCTTCAGAATGAAACAACTGCTTATTTCTTCATAAGTATAAGAAGAAAGGCTCAGAAAACAGTCAAAACTCAAACTGGAAACATTTTGCCAGGAATGCCAATGAGTTTAGTATGTGTGGCAAAGTTGTCCTACAGTGTGTTTACCCAGGGAAATTTGCATCACAACATCAAAAGATAGGAAGGCCTTGGTCTCCATGAGAGGGGTAATCCTATGGCTTGATCTGGAATGTCCCCCAGAGGCCCAGGTGCTGTGGCTCTGTCCCTGACTTGGCACTACTGGAGTGGTGGCCCGTGGGAGGTCTTTAGGTTACTGGAGGGTGCCCCTGAAGGAGAAATGGGGGTACTGGCTGCTTTTTCTCTTTCACATCCTGGCCACAAAATGAATGCTTTTGCCTCATGCTGCTGCCTTACCATAGCACTAATGCAACAGGGCCAGCCATTCATAGACTGAACCTCCAAATCTGTGACCTAAAAGAAATTTTTCTTTATTAGCTGCTTACTTCAGATATTTGTTAGAGACTAACAAACACAAAAGATATTCTGACTCAGTAATGAAGGGGTAATGAAGGTAGAAAGAGCAGAGGTATTTCATGAGGCAACCTCATTCATGCCTAGAACAGATAGTCTGTTTGTTCTACCTGAAGAAATGCTGATGGACAAGAAGAATAGGAAGGGGCTTCAGCAAGGGGGACCTTCATCCCAGACAGGAAGTGCTGTGTTGGGACGGAAGAACTAGTGGGCAGAGGGTGGTAAGGAGTTGGAGTGTATCATGTTCAAATTAAGGATGCATACACAGGTCAGAAATGGTGAACTTTTCATTAGTCACAGCAGTGGACTTAGTATGCAGGTCCAAGCTACTAAATTCCAGAGCACAGAGGCTGTAGTCAGAACCTGCTGCAGCTAGCCCTCAAATCTGAGACCTGAAGGAACTCAGAGAAGGCTCAATGTCGAGGCCTTGTGATGGCGCTGTCCCACTCTCTGGTTGTGTTTTTCCAGGCCAGAGTGGCCCAATACGTATCTATTCCTTTGTTTCTATGCAATTATTATTTCCACTAGGCAAGGCCGAAAGTTTAGCAACAGAGCTGAAGGCAAAAGAAAAGAGATGACAAAGTCGCCAACATGGTCCAAACATGTCTTGGATGAGGAATGGATGTCATTCTATTTACTTGTCATCAGTCCTATGAAGTCATCACTTGTAATAAATTTTCCTAGTACGATAGGAATTCTACACAATGGGCCTGATAATTTAAAAAATAATGACTATAAATATCTCACAATGTTCCATCTTCATAGTGGCAAGAAAATGCAAATGAAAATATCAAAATTCTATTTGTATTTGATAAATTCATAATTGGTTTTTGTTCATTTTTTTTTCCCTTTTAAGCAAAGTGCTCACTGTGGGTAATGAAATGATGAAGGAGTAGACAGCTGAAGGGAGTGTAAACTGCTATGTTTTTTTGTAAGCAATTTGACAATAAATATCAAGAAACTTATATTGCTTCCTCTGGTGACATAGTAATTCTTATTCTGTAAAAACTACTCTAAAGAAGTCATCTGGAAAACTGAATATTGATGTCAAGAAGTTCAGCACCAAAGTTTATCTGTAGTGTGGACCGGATGTTGATAGCAGCTCTCAAGAAATAAAATCATTTTCAGCATGGTGCTGAGAAAACTGGTGCTCACTTATAAAGGAATAAAATTTGGTTCCTTATCTTATATCACACACAAAACAACTGAAAATGTATAAAAGACAATTTTAATTAAGAGTGAGATCTGAAACTATGTAACTCCTAGAAGCAATCATAGGGTAAAATCTTAATTAATATTGGTCTTGGCAATGATTTTTTGGATAGGACACTGTCATACTCATTTTCTTGTTACTGGGACACAATACCTAACCCCCACACCTCAAAGGAGGAAGCGTTCATTTTAGAGGTTTCAGTCCCTGCAGGAAGACCATGACAGGGTCTGGCAGAGGGCGGCTGTTCATGCCATGACAGTCAGGAGGCACAGAGCAAAGCGAGGGGCCCAGAAGGGACGCTCACTCTTCCAATCAGGCCTCCAGGGACCCGCCCCTCCAAGCAGACCTCACTCCACACGACAGGTCAGCTCTATCACCCCTATGATTCAACTATGGTCCAAAAGTCCTGCCTACGAGCTGGTGTGGACTTTGAGGGACAGTCTTGACACAGACCATAATGGACACCGAAGGAACAAGCAACAAAAATAAAACAGACCATGAAACTTAAACCACTCTGTGTAACAAAGGAAACAACAGAGCAGAAAGACAAATCAAAACCACAACAGGATCTTACTACACATCTATAGTATGACTACTATGAAGAAAATAACAAGTGTTGCCTAGGATACAGGAAAATTAGAATTCTTGTACACTGTTTGTGGTGATGTAAAACACTGGGGTCACAAGTGGAAAGTCTGGAAGTTCCTCAAAAATAAAAAAAGGAACTACCATGATGATCTTAGATATGCATCCAAAAGAAGTGAGAACTAAGTATGTGCATTACTGTATTTACTTATTCACAATAGCCAACACCTAAGTAGAAACAACTTCATTGTCCATGGGTAGTTGAATAAAGAAAACATAGTATTATACAAAGGAATATTCCAGCTTTACATAGAAGGAAATAATATTATTGTATGTCATCACATGGATGAAAGTTGAGGACATTATGGTAAGTGAAATAAGCCAGCCACCAATACTACCTGATTCCATTTATAACAGGTATCCAAAGTGGTCACACCCTCTGAACTATCAGTTAGAATAGTAGCTGCCACAGGCTGGGGGAGGGGGACGGGCCTTGCTGTTCAATGGTGGTAGATCTGTAATTACACAAAGTTAAGCCTCTTTTATCGCCAGCATCAAGGAGTTATTGTAATATCCTTTACATCAAAATGGGTTTCCTCACGGAAAGTCTTATGGTACCAAGATTACATAAATATGACTTAACTCAAATCTATGTAAAATAATGGATCACTGATAGAAATGTCCTCACCATCCACCAGTGTGAATCTAATGGTGTAGCAAGGCAAGGAGCAGGGTGGTATTATGCTCAAGGGACAGCAGGGCAAGTGAAAACCCAAAAACCGCATTTGTAGGGAGAAAAAACAAATCCAGTAAACTGTAATTCGAAAATAAAGGTGCAGAACTGAGAAGAGGTTAGACCTGCATTTGTCCAGCATCATGAGTGAAAATTTTCTTTTAAAAATGGAAATAACTTCCTTTAAATTAAAAGATTCTGTTTGAATCTCATCACACAGAAGGAAATTCTTTTATTGGATTTGAGAACTCTTTGTTTTCTATAATTTACTTCTTAGTTCTTGAGACACAATAGCTGATTATTAAAATCCAAACACTGTTCCAAAAGGAAGACAGAAAGTACGTAATAAATGCTCTGAGACTACACGGAGGGAGGCTAATCCTGAAGATGAGGAGAGCAACAGGCTTTGTGGTGGTGGGTGGATAAAGAGGGCAAAGGATGGCCAGGATTTCTGTAGAGGAAGCAAAGGGGAATGAGGGGAGGATATTTCTGGAATGATGAATGGACATCAGAGGGAGGGGAAAATGAAAAACAAGCTGAGTCAGATTAGGAAGGTCGTGAAGAAACTCCTAAAGGCTTTCTACATTTGTCTGTGGGAGCTGGGACACAGCTGCAGTGTTCTGGCAGGGGAGTAACAGTTTGATTTGTAATGCTGTGTCTGTGTGGTTGCTTCCTCCTCACTGCTCTGCTGCGATCCAAGACTTCAGAAACCATAGTGTTCAGCATCGGACTCCCTTCTTAAAAGGCTGCTCTCCAGAACGGAGACCTGTGGCTTTCACTATGTCTATCTGCTTCCTGTTTGAGGCAAGGTGAGGAGTACCACTCTCTTCCTGCTTCTCATGCCTGCAGGTGAAGAGCTCTGAGGAGTCATTCTCCCGAGTAAATAACTGGAAAATTATCCCTGAAAGGTGAAATACCACCAACAGACCTTTGCCTAATGGGACACCAGGTGAAAGCACACCAGACGGCTCCCAGCTGTTGTATTTGTACATCTTTTTCCTTCTGAGTCGACTGTAATTAGGTAGAATATAAAGTACATGCTATAAGTATCTGTAGTGGGCCACTGACAACTTCCTTGATAGAGAAAAAGACGTCACAGAAGTATTTAATATTTTGATAAATCTGAATTGCTCATAAGGAACAGAATGGTTTGAGAAGAAATGCGCTCGCTATCATCTGAAGGCTCAAGGCTTAGCATCTGGTGGCATGCGAGAAGCCATGGAGAGTGATATTTAAGTGCAGGTAACCCAGATTCAGGTCAGTCTATCCTTTACTTGCCATTTGTATCAAATGTAGGATAACTTGACACACCTCACAGAGATCTTATGAAACATAACTGAGAATGCATATGTACTTCAGTATAGAAATCAACAAAATTAATTATCATAGTATCAGAGTCAAGCTTAGGATGAGAAGGTGGCATAGATCATCCTTAAGGCCTCTTTTTACACCAAGTGTCCAATAGTTTATATCCTTCACTGATGTATTACTCAAAGTAAAGGTATTCTTTGCCTAAAAAGGTACCAGTTTGTGTGCATGTATATTTGATGAAGTATTATCAAGTAGTTCTGCAAACAGAGGCCCTGTGTAAAAGGTGCTTACAGCACCCTATATATAGTGTATGTGTACCAGAGTTTTTGTGGTTAATTCTGAACAGTGAGACCAGTGACTCACAGAGACCTCTCCCCATGAAAATGTGAATAGATGAAGAGATTTCCTACTCATCAAATCAACAACAAAGCCAAGTAGTGGAGAATTAGCTCATCTCCTTACCCTATCTCCTAGATTTTAAGATTAGAAAATGGAGTAAAATCAATCTGATCATTATTATATACATGCGCTGAAGTGCCATACTGTACCATGTAAATATATATAATTTACCAGAACGATGGGTCAACTAACATAAAAATATTTGGAATGTTTCTACTTTCAGAAAAATTCTTATTTCCAGGGGTGTGACTTAACGGTAAAACTTCTCTAAAGGCAGCTGAAACTATTTATAAGGGCATTAATAATCTAGAGTTTCAATCATTTCAGGTCATCATCACAGAATTAAAGAACAGTTCAACAAAATAGCTAACAGCAAGAACTGTACAGATTTTCTGCCTCTTACCTCAGAGTTACAAGGTTCTGTTCAAGGTAATTAGAACAGGCAAGGCTAGGTTCCTAATTTTGAGGGGCTCCAGTACTTAAGTCTATACATACTACTGGGTATTATTCACTTGAGGAAGTGTGGAAAAATGCATCCTCCTGTAAACATGACACTGGGCACCAGCCTATAATTCTCTCAGTGAAAAAATGACCTTAGCTTGAATAAAACCTCAGGAGTTGCTGTGTATGACATCACTTATCTCTGTCACTCCAGATGTCAAATACATACAGTGGCAGCTTCATACACCATACACACAACTCACCCCTGTGCTATAGCACTGCAGCAACACAACGGTGTGCAGTAACACTTTTTATCAGTACATCTTCACCAGACATTTTTCAAACAAGTTATGCCTTGAAACACCTAACGTGAACTGCAAGAACTGATTCTCAGAGGTCAAAATGTGCTTAATATCAATAAGCAGAAATTGGCCCGGAGCTATGTACCTAGAACAGAGCAGGTTTCAAACATGGTAAACTATAAAGACACATCTACCTCTTGAGCAAAAGATTATAGAAATATCCTCTGTCTGAATCTGATTCTCTGAAACTAAATTTCAGAAAAAAGTATGGGAAGTACTTATGACGAATTATGTGGTCAATAACTAAGACAAATATATCCTACTATGCATTTACTTGTTAAAATAGCATCACACATGAAAGTACAACTAACTTTGAGGTTTTTCCCTATTATGTTCCTGCCCAAATCAATTAACTACCATTTACTTACAGAGACAGAATGTCACATCTGTCAGTACATTTTACCAGTTAATTCACAAGGTTTATTTCCTGAGTTTGGGTCTGATCTCTATAAGAATGTAGCAGATATGAACTTGCTGTCTAGGTCATGAAATCCTGGGATCATGTGTCTCCTCTCTCTCTCTCTCTCTCTCTCTTTTTCTCCTCTCTCTCTCTCTCTCTCACTGATTTCAGGCTTCCTGATGACCCTATCTAAACATGGTCTACAGATTTACATGAAGTCTAACCATCAGCCCCAACCTCTCTTGAGTGTAGCATTTACTTTAAAAGGCTTCATGACTAGAAACTCGGCAGGACCTTAGCATTTTTTGGTTGCAGTTTATTTTTTCCCTTCTGGAAATACTGGAGGTGACACTGTGGTCAATGAATACTTTCTCTGTGTTTGTAATGAGCTCCTAGGGGATTCCAGACTCACTTTTGGCACGTGAGGATTGAACTCCACCGCTCTATGAATGGCCTCTACCGCATTCATCTCTGCAGTGCTCAGCCCCCGCCGAGACGCAGCTTCTGGAGAGAATCTGAAAAGCAGAAAGACAAACGCCATCCAGTTGGGACCACTGCTTGGGCATCCACCCAGAAAGGCATCTACACATTGAGGGCCCATAAAACCAAGGCGAGCCAGTGGCACAAGCTCTGCACACTTCCACTGCATGGAACCTCTGAGTGACCTGCCAGACGGAGGCCAACAGAATCGCCAGCAGAAGCAGAAAGCGTGCTTGCATCTAGTCACGGCAGGAATTAAATTCAGCTGTCAAGTCTCTGTCTAAATAGCTAATCTAAATTTTCTACGAGGTACCTGCTTAGGTGAGGGCCAGGGAGACGACTGACAAGGGCCGACAGTGTAGGAAAAAGAGAAAGCTGTTACAGAAGAGCGCACTTGGTTAAAAACCGAACTGGGGAGGCTCCCAACCCAATGTCAGTGCTACAGTGGAGGGGTAAGTTGCTGCAGCGTCAGTGGCCGGCGGGCCCACTGGGGGCCGTTTCGGCAGGGGGTGTGCATGCCCAAACTGTGGGCGAGACACCTGACTACGTGAATGAAAAAAACCAGACCATGCAATCTCTTTCTCACCTCACACCCAGGGCTAACTCCAGAGCTGTGCTTGGCAGGCAGACACCACAGGGGAAGCTGTGACAACCCTGGCCCTGCCCTCCCAAGCTGGAGTCGCTGTGTAGGGAGAAAAGATGTTGCAGTAGGTACTGGCGATCTACAGGATAAAAAAGAATGAAAGAAAATTACTTCGGTCTTGAACTGCACACACACTTAACAGCAAACCTGTCTGACACAGCAGAGGCTGTTTTCCTATTCTCTGCTTTTCAATGTTACAGAGGGAGTGTGTCAGGGAAATGGAAGCATTTATAAACTCAAAAACAGTTATGCCATCTTTTACAGTACCTATCAGTTGCCCTGGGGTGTTTACGGAGACTCTACGTGCCATAGTCACCTGTCTGAATAAAACAGGCAAATGTTCCATTGAGAGGGCATCTCAGAGTAAGCAGAGCTTGAGTGGGGAACTAATCTGGAAGTACTGAGGCAAACAAAGGGAGAAGACCGTCCCTCTGCCACACTATGTTACCCAGTTACAGACTGCTAACACAAGAGGCATATGCAAAAAATGAATAGAGACAGCATTCTGTGGAAGTCCTAAGCAGGCCTCATGGCATTTACTGTCTGGCACCAAAAAAAGTCACCTCAGAGGCATGGAATATCATATAACCCCTTCTTCTGGGACCCAGATATCCCTACAATACTGGGGGATATAGATTTCCTCCTTCTAGTAATGAAAGAAAAGATCAGCAGGTTTTGGAAAATGCATGCTCATAGCAAGGATCTCACAGACTGAGAGAAACTTCCAGAGAAAGCCCTCAGAGTCAACACATCTCCTCGAGTCCGGTCAGGCATTTAGTCCCACACAAGTTATTACTCACTTACTTGTCAGAAACAGCTCTTGCTTTGAGCAAGGCAGCTGTGTAGCATATTGTTGCCGACTTTGGTAAGCTTATATCTGTTAGAGAAAAAGAAAGCAGGAACTCTTGTAAGTTTGTAGTGAAAAGAGTAATGATGATTTTTTAAATACATGAGCATTTTAACTATGTAAGTGTAACAAAGTATAAATTAGGAATATTTTAATGCATATATTACATTAGAACTATACCTTTTCCTTTTTCCTATTGTATCAAAGTGGTATGTGAAACTAAGGGGAATTCTTGTTTTTGAGATTAATTTGTGTTTAAAATCCACCACGTTGACTCTTAAAGAATGATTTTCTATTTCAAAATATGCATTTTCATATGTTGTTTACTTAAGCAGAGAACAGCTATAGGTATTGCATGAATACCTGTGATATGAAAGGTAAATAGGACTATTTAGTTTTTAAAATTAATTCAACAGGGATATGCAAAACTGAAGAAAAAAACCCCTAAATTTAAAACACTTTAAACAGTTATTCTTTAGCAGTCAAATTTTCCTTTAGATTAAATTTTAAGAAATAAGCCAGGCATAGTGGCACATGTCTGTAATTGCAGTAATGGGAAGATCACAGATTCAAGGTTAGCCTTGGTGAGACGCTGCCTCAAAAACTGGAGTTGCACTCCAGTATGAAGGCCCTGCCTTCACCCCCCAGTATCAGTAAATAAGTATATGTGCTTTACAAAAAAGTTCACATGTGGTTTTTAATAATGACTGTTATAAAATAATTTTAAGGCTATATATGTGTGTGTATATATATATATGACACATTATATATGACACATATGTCATATATGTATGTGTCATATATATAGGAAATCTTTAGGAAAAAATAGAATTTTTGTTTAGTCAACTTTATGATATATTCCTTTTCATGTGAAGCCAAAGGTGTCAACCAAAAAACTTTTCCTTCAGTTTTACAGAAAATTTCAAAGGGAAGAGGAAGGGGCAACTTTGCGGTTCAGATGAGCTCACAACAGAGGCACATGATACAGCTCAGAGCAGATAAACTCAGAGGATAGTCCCTTTAGGAGAGACACTCACATTTAAATTAGAACGCCAGAGTAGGATGAGTTAGCATTTCCTTAACACTCAAACTAAACTTACAGTATATGAGGGACTACATTCTTAATTCAGAACAGGTGACAATATGCCACTCCTAGGGGCTACAAAATTTCCTCCACATCAGAGTAACTCCTAACACCTGGTATGCCCTGCACGTTTCTTTGCAGAGCTGTTTTCAACTCAGAAAGGGCTATGATGCATTAGGCCTGAAAAGGAAAGTTCTGTGAAAGCGATGCATATAATTTACCTACAGAAAATTAACTCCAACAAGTATTTACCATCAGTTCCAGCCTGAGAAATTTCTCTTTGGGCGAAATTTTAATGATATTGATAAAATACAAACATGGATAGAAAGTATTAAAGCCAAGGACTGAGATCAGACCTTGCACCAAGATACCTATTTATTCTCAGCTGATCCTTGTCTTCCTCATAATGGCATGAAGTGTGTCTTATTATTGTGAGTTTGGGGTTCGGCAAGAGGACATGGTGCGGAGGCCATCGTCAGCCTGACCACAGTCCTGAGATGGCAGGGACTGCTAGCATCCCAAGAAATAATGATCTTTGCTCCTAAGATTGCAGAGCTTTAAAGCCTCTTATGACAGTGCCAGGATCAGGCTGCATCATCTGACCACAAGCCTATACTCTGAAACGGTATTCCCAGTTTGTGATCATCTGCCCACGACACAAGCCACCTACAGGGGAGGTGGCCCTTTAGGATGAAGTGGCCCTTCATCTGGAAGTCATCATACTGTAATCAAGTTCTTTTCAACACTGACCTGCTCCAAACTGTCCCTCATGCAGAGCAGAGCAGACCAAGGTTTTGTGTGGCAACAACACCTGCACAGAACTAAAACGCAGAGTGGTCTTCATAATATGGGTCTTGTAGACTGTATCTCCACAAAACATCAGCACCATATTCCTATCACACAATTGTGTGTTTACAATTAAGGAGGGAAGAATCTTACAACTTGAAACTTGTGTTGTTACCCAATCAGCAGCTTTCTAGAGAAAGAAATCAATATAGGAAATAAGGATCTTGTTTACCTAATAAATGTTATTGGGAGCATAAAATGGTAGATAATAAAGATGCTACTTAAAAATTCAAGCTTTTGAAAACTTTAGACTTTTAAA